>JASDQU011177795.1:13300-24486 GCA_032191745.1 Picea mariana
TTACAATGATGAGTGTTCCATATATAGGGAACATAAGGTGACCATCCATGAAAGGATGCGTCCCTTGAATAATCAATAACTATTTGTTATTATTATTTACTTATTATATACTATAGTTAATAATCAATTAATAATTATATTATTAATTATTATCTTTAGAGAATGTCTTCCCGATATTTTCCAAACATCAACAAAGGTGAGAGTCCAAGAAGGCATGGTAAAAACATTAAGGACTAATCCTAGAAATACCTAGAACAATTAATTATTGATTCGAGCTGTTATTCTAAGTGAAATTAGTGTTTTGAGTTGGGACGAATAACAACCATTTATTCAGCATGGTGAGATGATCCTAACCGTTGGTCGAATGATGAGACCATCATAACATCTATGTACATGGTTTCACATGGACTCCGATGAGGACGAATTCAAGTCAATGAGGGACATTGATCTATCGAAGGAATTGAAGTTGAAACTGTGACCGTTGGTGTCGTGCGTAACTATGTCAGGAGGCAGATTTTCAAAGACCTGGAAAGAGAGTATGATATGGGAGTTCGACGACGAGATAGTACCAAGAGCGTCAATCCATCAAAAGACATTTTGACATATTGTAGTCATTGGATCTTGCATGATCTATTCTGAAGAGGAAGGTCTAGTGATCTTAATTGTCATGCAGTTGTAACCCCAAGAGAACCCTAGCCGTCAAATGAAGTGAATAAGGATCATCAAATCCAACGGAGTGTATTCCATCAGAGTGAACCTGTCGAAGTGGCTTTCGATACCCAACGTGGATGTGCTCCAATGAGGAGGACTTCAAGAGTGAACATGAGTCGTGGATCGAAGAGTAGGTGCAATGTGATCTCGACCATAGATTTGTCGTGGGTTCCACTTGTTCATCTAATGAATAAAGAAAGAAACAAGTGATAAATGTTGGGCTATTAGAGAAGCCGACGTGATCAAATATGTTGGTTCACGATTTCGAGAGTCGTTGGATTTGTCGTAATGAAACCGTCATAATGGAATTTTAGGTCTATAACCTACTGTTTTGATGGGAAAGAGTCCAATTCATTCTAGATCGTCGATCCAGAGTGATAAGTGATTCTAACCATTCGATTGAAGGCGTATAGGTCCCTAGTCATTGCAGAGACCTCCATAGAGGGTGTTCGTTGGTAATTTGGGGGTCAAACAAGTAAGATTTAACACAATAAATATTGTGATAAGAGAAGTCCTCACCAAAATAGTGATGGGTCAAAACTAGGGCCAGTAAACCCGAATACTTACCCAAGGAAAGAGAAGAAAATTAAACATCCCACTAGCCTAAGTGAGATTAGGGGTTGAGTGTGCTACAAAGATACTAGACCCTAGACGAATCCAACAATTGATAGTTATATGAGAATCCAATCTCATCATATGACATATGAGCAATTCTACAACCCTGGTGGATGGTAATCTAGTTGGGCTCATATCAAGAACAAGGAAATAAGCAAAAATATTTGATCTCAATTGAATAGAATTA
Source organism: Picea mariana (assembly GCA_032191745.1). Lineage (NCBI taxonomy): Eukaryota > Viridiplantae > Streptophyta > Pinopsida > Pinales > Pinaceae > Picea > Picea mariana. Next base: position 14,814 of record JASDQU011177795.1, read on the forward strand.
TGTTCTTAGGACATTAAACCATCAAGCAAACCAATTGGAAAATGGTTCTTCATGTTTGGAGGTTGTGAAAATTCAAATAAAAGGTGGGATCTTAACATCTCCAATCCCATAGTTGTATATTTTATGGACAACCCAAAGTTTTTAATGTTGAGTGAAGGTGTGAGATCAATGGCACCATGCAAAGTCAAGTGGTGATATGACATCAACTAGATATGATAGGAATTAACTCCCCTCGGCTTTAAAGGATGCTCACACTCATTTCATTTCAATTTGGAGCGAGAATTGTGGTGGTTCGCCTCTCACACACAACTTAGTGATTCAGGAAGACAACGAATATCAGAGAGCATGGTCACCCTGGTCATTGTGCATTTTGTGGGGTATTGGATAACAATCTTATGCCAAGAAGACACAAGAACTTCCTTGCAAAAAAATAGTCTTCCATCTCCAGCTTAGTTAACAAAGTATATGCCTAGGAGGAGCTTCATAGAACATGGTATGTTGAGATTATAGAATCAGTGAGCCAACAAAAGAGACAAATTGACCATTTAGATGCAGAGTAAAACAAACTTCTCCACATGGTAACATAACTGGTAAGAAGCTCTCAGTCTGAGGCTATTGAGCATAGCATACTAGTTGGTTTTTTATTCAAAGAAGATAAACAAGAACGATTAATTCATCATGTGATTGGGGAAGTGGAGATGGAGCTAACAAAACAAGGGAAAAAACACCTTTAGGAGATTCAAAATGAATCCCACACTGGGCATGCTTTCAATTAGAGCCAAGTTTTTAACATGTTTTGCAAAACAATTTTGTTATTATGTCACTTTAAGAGAATATAAACCCCTGGGGCGCTCGGATTATACAAACTTAGCCACTCAAATCTGCAGATCCAACCATTCATCACCAGATTTTGGGTAAAATCAAATAGAAAAAATTGTCGGAAAACAACCAAAAAGTAAAACGTTTAGACTACTACTTAGCGAACTTCAATGTAATTCCTAAAAAAAAAACAGGACTGTAACCACAATAATTTGTTCATTTTCAAAACTAAAAACATATGAACTATCCTCTTTTTTTAATTATTAAACTAAACTATAACAACAATTTATTACAAATTTATCCATTCAATTAAATTTTTTTGGATATCATCTTATAAGCTAGTTTAAGCAACACTCCAAGTTTCAGGGAAAGGAGAGTATCCCAAAAAAATATCTGGAAGACAAATTTGTGATACTTTCTATAGAAGAAACAAATCAATTAAAACATTTAAAAATATAATAGTATTGTATGAGAAATCTATTTGTTCATTGCATCTTGGTGATCATGCTCACTTCCAAACGAAAAAGGATACCCCACTCTTCACGCAAAAGTAGACAAATAGCTTCCAAACAAACAAGAATATCCAACTCTTCACGCAAAAGTTGATAAAAAGTGGGCATACTTTTAATAACATTAATGGACTTTGGCTTATTAATTTGACCTATTTGTGCAAGTGACGGATATGATTCTTTACTATCATGTGGTTGTGATGTGATACTAATTACTAGAGTATTTAATTTGTAAGATATGAAAGGTTTAAATGTTCATCGTATACAAATAATTAAAACTTTGTAAAATAAGAAAGATTTAAATGTTTATAATATATAATATATTTAATTTTGATTTTTTTTTAAGGATATAATTTTATAATAAATTAAATTTAAAAGATTAATTAAATTTTAAATAATTAATATTGTTAATAATCACTTATTTTGATTAATCATTATCATTATCATTATTAATTATTTGGTTAATTTTCAACTTGTTAAAATAGATTTTTTTCACAAATATCTAATATATGTTTTCATTAAAAATGTCATAAATTTAAATTATTACCAATAATATGAATACTTATGTTATTTTGATATAATATTTTAATTAATAACTTGTGAAAGTGTTTTAATTTGTTTATATATACAGATAATTTATCTTAAAATTTGATTGGATATACATTCATATGCCAGCCACCGAGTTTGACTTGGCTTGGATTTGCTAACAACCACACCTACAATTTTATATGTTGGATTTATAAGAATAACGCGAATTCTTTACAAAAATACTTTCATCTAATATTTTAGTTAAAAAATCACATATTTATAAATAAATAAGAATTTCGAACAATAATATTAAAAAAATTCAAAACTTTAATAAATTTAATTTTTATTATTAGTATGAATATTTTCAAAACTCTCCATTAAATTTATATTACCTTAATGTTGGTTAACATATTAAGTTATGATAGGTTTTCCCACTATATAAAACTTACTTAATCATTGAAAAAGATTATATCAATATACCAAAACCACTAAATGTTGTTTATAGCTTTTTGTTTAACAAGTTCTCTATTTTTGGTGAATAGATTTAGCTTTATTTTTAATGGTTGTTGTAATTGAATCAAATAGTGTGGGCATTTAGATAGACCACAGGCACAAGTTAGCGACTACCAATAAATTAGGTTCATTGACCAACATTTACATAATTTATCTAGACATACCGATAAATAAACGGTGTCAAACCTCCAGGCCACTGGAATCCCTTCGAGCAAATAGTTGAGAGGAGTGCACAACAAAGGCTTGCAATATCTCCTCTGTTGCATCCATAGCAACTAATTCCTCCACAAGCTTGTCTTCTATGTTCCTAAATATTTCGACAACATCCTACTTTAATGTTGGAAATAAGAGTCCAGTGCTAGATCGATTTGTTATTTTTAGATTTGTTTGTTGAAGTTTTTTCTACGTAGATATGCACCTTTTAGTATTATGGAGTTTCTTAAGTCTTAGTTCGATTTAAGATATTTCCAACAATATTTTCTTTTGAATTAGATTGTGGTTATGATTTTTCAGATCCAAATTACATATTGTGGCTTTCTTTCATAAACGATGTATTTGTATAAATTCAGTTCTAATTAAATGAAAGAAACAAGTTTTTTGTGTGTAATCGGTGTGCATACATAAGCATTGAATTGTGTTTCTTCTCCAATTCATTCACAACAATTTGTTGTTTACAAGTTCATTATTTTGAGAGTCTATTGTTGGATTAGGGATGAGACCAAGGTAGAGAAATTTTGTGATCCATTAGATTTTCCTTCATGAAATCAAAGCTAATGCTTTGAAAATTAGAGACAAAAATGTTAAAACCATGGTCAGGGAGCATGTACATAAATCCACTCTTATAATGATGTCTTGAGTAGATTCACAACAATTTCATACGTGGTTGTAACAGTTTCTTGCAACAGCTGAGTTCCTAGTGGTGTTGTTATTCTTGTTCCTATTTGCAACAGTTTCAGAGGTAGTTATCATAGTTTCCTACAATAGCTAAGCCCTTGGCAGAGGGTTCCCGCATATGAGGAAACAACAAGAGTAAACTGCATGTGTGGTCATTTTCTAGCTATAGCAATGGTAACTGAGGTGGATCGCTACATCCCCTCTTGTGATTGGTGATAACATTGTGATTATTGTTTTATGTGTAGATTATCTCCTTCTAATAGGAAATGATGATGAATTAATTCGTCGATTGAAGAATGAATTATGCCATGGATTTGAAATAAGATATTTGGTTCCTCTCCATGATTGTCTTGGTTTGGAAGTATGGCAAGATAAATATCATCTTATTTTGACTCAAGCCAAGTATGTCATGGAGATTTTGAAAAAGTTCAAAATGGAGGGTTGTAAACCTGTTTGTACACCCATGGATCCTTGTGTTAAATTGAGAGTTGATGATCCAAGTGAAGAAGTGGATGCTACATTGTATCGTAAATTGATTGATAGCCTTCTTTACTAATGTAATAATCATCATGATTTATCATAGATTGTAAATGTTTTAGTTAGTTTATGGTAAAACCAAAGAAGGTTCATTGGCAAGCTCATAAGTGAATTCTTCGTTATTTGAGAGATACTATTTCTTATGGTCTCATTTATGAAAAAGACAAAGATATTTCTTTGCATGGTTATGTAGATGTTGATTTGATAGGTGATGTGAATTCCAGAAAATTTACTACAAGATATTGCTTCTCCTTAAGTTCTAGCATGGTATCTTGGAGCAGTAAGAAACAAGCTTGTGTTTCTTTATCGTCCATAAAGGATGAATATATTGTTGTTGCTACTAGAAGTTGTGAATCAATATGAATTAAGCAATTGCTTCTTGAGCTTGGAGTGATAGAGAAGACTCCTTCTTTTATCTATTGTGATCTCAGTGTTATATAAAGTTGGCTAACAATCCTATGTTCCATGACAAGTCAAAGCACATTGAAACAAAATACCATTTCATTAGAGATATCATCAACAAGAAGGAGATCAATGGAGCATTGTTCTACTAAAGATAATATCGCTGAGATATTCAATAATTCCCTAACTAAACTTAAATTTGAAGATTTCAAAACTAGACTTGGCTTGCATGTACCGAGCACTATCCTCAAGAGGGAGTGTTAGAAATATGAGTCTAGTGTTGATTGATTTGTTACTTTTAGATTGGTTTGTCGAAGTTTTATCTATGTAGATATGCATCTTCTGTTAATATGGAGTTTGTTAAGCCTTAGTTGGGTTTAAGAGATCTACAACAAGATTTTCTCGTGAATTAGATTGTGGTTATGATTTTTTTTATACGGATCATATATTCTGGCTTTCTTTGATAAAATATGTATTTGTATAATTTTATCTCGAGTTGAATGAAAGAAACAAGTTTTTTTTTGTGTAATCGATGTGCATACTTGAGCATTGAATTCTATTTCTTCTTCAATTTATTCACAACAATTTCTTGTTTAGAAATTCATTGTTTTGAGAGTAGTGAGACTGGGGATGAGACCAAGACATAAATTTTTTGATCATACAGATTTCCCTACCAAGGTGAGAAATTATGTGTTCATACATATTTCCCTAATTCATATGATAGGTTATGTGGTCACCATCCTCACCCCACAGTTGTGTTTTCCTAAACACAGGGTGGGGTTGCTAAACTCAATCAATTGGTTTTGCTCTCCGAGTTTAGGTATGTATATGGTTCCAAGTCTAGGTAAATTGATAGTTAACATTTCGCTTGTCATTTTGGGTGTTGTCTATTTTTATTTTGGGCGTTGTCTATTGTAGGATCTAACGACATAAATATACATGAAATCACATTTGTTTTTATTTAAATCGCATTTTTGAATGTAAAAATGGATTCAACACATTGAAAAATCCTTAAGGCACTTAGATTATACAGAATTAACCACTTAAAATTGCATATCCAACAATTTGTCACAAGATTTTGGATAAAATTAAACGAAAAATGCCAAAAAAAAAAAAAAACATAAAACATTTAAACTACAACTTTTTTGAGATTAGCCCGACACACTGAAACTCTACGAAAATCACTACCACAAATAAAAACATAAGATGAAAGATTGATTGGTTAACATTCAAAACATTAACAACCACCACCTAAAGCCAAGGTATGCTTGTATCCACGTAATTATATTCTCATATATGGATACATTCAATGTTCAGAAAACGTTAGTTGCATCATGCAATGTTTTTGCTATATTAGCCACAAGGAGGTCTTACATCAATCAGTCTTTAGTAAATAATAAAATATAAGCTTATTGCATTACTTGGAGATAAAAAGTTTGGGCGGGAGAGAGCCGTTTTCTAAGCAGGTTTCATGGTAGATTACCTTTTCAAACCTAAATTTAGGCTAGAAACTATGGAGAAGCTGGACACAAAATCTGCCAAGGGTTATATCGGGTTTTATCAATCCTTTGGCATTAATTCTAGTGGGTCCTTTAGATTTAGTGGGTTTGGTTATATTTAGGACTAGCCAGGTTTGTAGTATTTTTCGTCTAGTTTAGCGGAGTCTTTGTAGCTTATCTACCAAATTGTTTAATGGCTTTCCATTAACTTTGGCTTACAATAAGTCTTTTCAGTTTTTTCTACCATTAAACCGTTTCTGTTAGGATTTACTATGTATTCATTACGATTGGTACAACTTTCCTATTGAAGTCTCGGTCCTCTGACTTCCCCTGGTCTGTAACTCTTTCAGCCTTGCCACATCATACTCTAATAATGTATTGATTGGATACTTTGTTTGAATTATTTAAGGTTCGACGGTGGTTACGGGAGATGAGGTCAACTATCTCTCAGGATTAGAAGCAGGGGATCCTTGGGATCATCCTAGTTTCATATTGACAGTTGATGCCTTATGTAAAAACTGAGGTATTAATGGCCATCTAAATGCTTCTATGCCAACTCTATCAACCCGACATACGTCTACTCCTCCCACATTTGGACCAAAGTTTGGTTCTAAGCCTATTTTGACTCATTCTCACGGTGGTAAGGAGGTTTCTAGTTTACATGGTTGTTTCTCGAAGGCAGAGGGTAGCACAGGTCTTCTATTACTGGAAAACATGCTCGAGAACACAACAAAGGCCTCTTCTGAGTGTGTTGAATGGTATTCATCACAGAAGAAGTAGACCTTAGAGGAATCGACGCGAGGTTTTGTGGGAAAGAAGCACACTCCAAAGATTTCTGTGTAAGTGTGGAATCCCAAACGTTCGAAACATTCTATGGTTTTAGGGATGGATATTGGGCTGGAGGAAACATGCTCTCTTGCCATGTGCGCGTTGGTGGGTAGACTTTCCTATCATTTACGTTGCAAAATGTTGGTTTCTGAGTGGATGAAGAACACATGGGAACCCTTTCTAGGGTATACTCCGGAGTTGTTAACTCTTCTGAGGGGTTGGTTTGGTTTTGTATTCAAGACTCCTAAAGATACAACAAAGATTCTTGAAAATTTATGGGTTTTTGAAGGCGACAACCTTATGTTAAAAAGGTGGAGGCTCAAATTTGAACCTACAACTGAATATTTCAGTTACCAACATCTTTGGGCCTTATTACCTAGTTTACTGTTACACATGTTGAACACAAAATCCATGGAGGCTATTGGAAATGTTCTAGGACACTTTATCACGTGTGATGAGGATGCTCTACTATCGAAGGATCGATGCATGGAAAAAATTCCAGTGGAAGTGGACGTGCATGGAGGATTACTGGATAGTTTGGAGATTGAGTGGTGCGGCATGGTGTTTACACAGAGGTTAGACTACCTAGGGATACTGTTTAGATGTGTGTGTTGTCGCTATAATGGTCACCTAAAAAAGGATTGTCGACTCCCATGGGGAGTGCATCCTGACGAGCTTCTATCTGATGAAATAGTATCAAATGGATATCCTACTGAGGTGGAGATGTTGGAGCGGGGTAACTATCTGGGAGCATGGGAACTGGACAACACACCTTCCTCGACTTCCACCTTTGTTGGTAAGTTGCGTTTTTACGTCCCTTATTTCTATTGCTCATTGAATGCATGGGAAAGAGACCACCTCAATTCCTTTTTTTCCGTGGACACTCTTTCATCTGGGGTGACTATTATTTCTGAGGATCAAAGTAGCATGCTAGAGGCAATTTTTTCTCCCACTGAGCGGGCTGTTACACCCTTGGTCACTTGTTCAGATGCTAACCGAACACCCTCTCCTCAGGTAGAAGCTACGGTTCAAACTATCCCTGTACTAAAATATCCTTTGTTGTCGGAAGACTCTCCCATTTTCCTGGGTTATGGTGAACCTGAAACAAGTGATCACTCCTTGGATATTTTGCTTAAAGACTTAGTACCCTCCCTTATGGAAGTTACTAGTTCTGTTCCTATCCAGAATTTTCTAAGGAAAACAAAGGTTTTACCGGGGGATTCAATTTCAAAGTGTACAACCACTTTAGAAATAGAGGGCTCAGATGGCAGGAAACTTGCTTGGTCTCGGGGTTTGGGGCTTGAAATGTCAGCCTTAAAGACTACAAGTGCATGTAAAAAATTCGGGAGTTCTCTTATCCATTCTTCTAATCCTTCTCCATCCATGACTGAATAGGGGGCACTTAGAGGCATCAAAGCCTTCGCTGGGTCAAACTCATGATTATTCTCTCCTTAAACATAAGAGGGGTAGGAGGACCCCTTAAATTGGCCTCTATGTGTAGACTTTTGTACATGACCACCCCACATGTTATTTTTCTTCAAGAGACCTTGACATCTAATGCTAAGGAAAGGGATTTCATGTTTTCCCTCAAACCAGATTGGATATCATGTGTTGTTAGTTCAGTTGGTAGCTTGGGGGGATTGCTGGTAGCATGGGATCTACGCTATTTTGTTTTCTCACCAGTTATCACTTGTGGCGGAATTTTGTTGACAGGTTCCAGTCTGTTAAATAAGAGAAGACTCCAACTTATGAATATATATGGTCCTTGCAAGGATTAGAAGACCTTCTGGAAAAAACTCGAACTTAGGGGTCTATTAGCTCACATGGATTTAATATTGGTAGGGGACTTAAATTTTACATTAAAATCTAATGAGATTTGGGGAACAACAACTTTGATTGAACCATTAGCGGGATTTTTTTAAGATCTTTTTTATAATTCTCCTCTCGTGGATGTGGCTCTGGCTGAGCTGGTTCCGACGTGGCACAACAATGGAATGGAATATTCAAGCATTGGAAAGAGACTAGACAGATTTTATGTGGCAGAGGATTTGCTTAGTCCAACGATGAGGTATCGGTCGTGGGTAGATTCCACATTCATTTTTGACCACGTACCAATAATTCTGCAGATGGATATTGGTGTTCAAATGATAAATTACCCCTTTAAATTCAATCCCGGATGGTTGAATGAAGAAACCTTTGCTGAGATAACTAGAGAAGTCTAGATGGATAAACATTTTTAATTAATTGTAGAGGCTCAAAGAAGGCTCGTAGAAAAGTTGTCTCTTCTAAAAAATCGGTTTAAATATTGGTCAAAGGCAAAACAAATTAGGGAGAAGGAATTATTGACCATATTGGAAGCAGACTTGGAATGCTTATATTCACAGAAAAATACTTGTATTTATAATATGAACCTTGATCAACACTGCAAGCAAATGGAGGCGGATCATAACAAAATTCTATTGGTTGAAGAAGAAAATTGGAGACATAAAAGTAGGGCTACTTTGTAATGTCCCTTTCCAAATAGGAGCTCCAGAGAGGAGGCTTAATGGTATAAACCGCCTCATTAGACTATATCCAGGGCCAAAGAGGGGTAAACAAGGTTACTAGAGGTCACTCCAGTCACAGGTGTTATATTCGGAAAGTGACATTGAGCTAAAAATAGAAGCCAACAATGAATTAGGGTTTCAACACTGATTTAGGGTTTTGGAAGTCAACAGTGAATTAGGGTTTCAACATGATTTAGGGTTTTGGAAAGCTATAAAGGAAGGGTCAGTGACTAATTCATCATTATGCATATTATGACTTGTTATTGAGGAGAAGAGGCGCATCTCAGGAGAGATAGTTCATTGTATTCCAGGAGGAAGACACTAGTTGGGTGATTTCGGTGTTGAAAGACACACCCTAGTCACCAGGAAGATCATCCATGTCTTCCATCATTCTTCATTGATTCTACAGTAGTCCCATATTTTGGGTATTATCTTTTAGTTGCTTATTTGTATTCCGGCTAAGATCCTTTTGTCTTTTGATCTAGTCGAGTATTGTTATTTTATTCAACCACAGTTGCTTATTTGTATTTCGGCTAAGATCCTTTATCTGTTGATCTAGTTGAGTATTGTCAGTTTATTCAGCCACATTCAGTCATTT
>JASDQU011177797.1:789-19870 GCA_032191745.1 Picea mariana
CATTTCTTAATGGAGATCTAGAGGAAGAAGTATATATGGAGCAACCTGAAGGATTCTCATTGACAGATAATCCTAATTATGTTTGTAAGCTGAAGAAGGCCTTATATGGACTAAAACAAGCACCACGAGCTTGGTATTATAGACTGGACAAATTTTTACAAGAAAAAGGGTTCAAGAAAGGTACTATTGATAGTAACCTTTACATTAAGTCTAAAGGTGATAATTTACTAGTTGTTTTGGTTTATGTAGATGATATTATTTTTGTTTGTACTAATGAATCATTTATCCAGTGGTTTGCTAACTCTATGCAAACAGAATTTGAAATGTCCATGATAGGAGAAATGTCATATTTTCTTGGCTTACAAGTAAAACAAAGTTCTGCAGGAATATTTATACTCAAGAAAAATATTTGAAAGAGATGTTGAAGAAATTTTAGATGGAAGATTCCTCTCCAGTTAGCACACCTATGGTGGTTGGTTGCAAGCTCAGTAAAAATGATGTTTCATCGGATGTTGATAAAAGGACATATCACTTTATGATAGGCAGTCTTCTGTACATCACAACATCTCATCCTGATATAATGAAAGTTGTTGGAATGGTAGGTCATTATCAGTCTGCTCCTAAACAAAGTCATTTGGTAGCTGTCAAAAGGATATTCAAATACTTGAAGGGAACAATGAATTATGGTCTGTGGTATCCCAGAAATCAGAATTTTCAGTTAACTTCTTATTCAAATGCAGATTAGGCAAACTGTGTTGATGAGAGAAAAAGCACCAGTGGAGGAGCATTCTTCCTGGGTGACTCATTAGTAGCATGGCTTGGCAAAAAACAAGGATCCATTTCATTATCAACTACAGAGGCATAATACATTGCTGCTGCTACTTGCTGCACACAAATTTTGTGGATGATTCAAACTCTTGCAGATTTGAAGGTGACTTACACTGAACCCATTCCAATTCACTGTGATAACACCAGTGCTATTAGTGTCTCTAAAAATCCTGTTCTTCATTCCAAGACCAAGCATATTCCAATAAAGTACCATTTTCTCAGAGAACAAGTTACAAACAAAACTGTTCAGCTGAATTATATTCCTTCTACAGAATAGATTGCTAATATCTTTACTAAACCATTAGCAACAACCCCTTTTCGATATCTTCGTCACAAGTTGGGGGTTATAATTTCTTATGTCTAATCTGTTCACCTGGTCAGAGGGAGTACTTATTGAATATATGGTGTATTTCCAAGATGCTCATAGTTGACAGGGGGACTGCAACAACTCAAGGGGAGCATGTTATTTCTTTGACATTGATGTCAAAGACGGAGAAAGTGTGATGATTTCAAGATCAGAGTATATGTTACAGTGGCATTGTCACAGTGGTATAGTTGCATGTTTTTCATGATTTTAAGATGTTTCAGTGGTGTAGTTACATCATGGGGTTGCCATCAATGCCAAAGGGGGAGATTGTTGGCATGTTTTCAGACAAAAGGCAGAGGATGATGGTTGGCATGTTTAACAGGCAGAGTATTCTTGTCATTGATGGAAAGATCAGAGTATTCCTGTCAATTATGGATTCGATGGAAAAACAGGAACAGAAGATAAGTTCAGGAAGACCAGCAACGCAAAAATGATCGAATGACAAGATCAAAGTGTTGGTCAAACTCCATTTCAGAGTTTTGGCTATCGATATTTCAGATATCGGGAGATAGAAATGTCAAGGATCATTACAACAGAAGTCCTGAACTTGAGATATGCGAAATTGCAAAATATCCTCAGCCGTTAGATCAAGGATTGATTTGAACAGTTGATCAGGAATGATGAAGTCCTGTAAAGTTTGAGACTCCATTTCAGAGTTTTGGCTATCGAGATTTTGGATATCGGGAGATAGAAATGTCAAGGATCATTACAACAGGAGTTCCGAACTCGCGATATGTGAAATCATGAAATATCCTTAGTTGTTAGATCGAGGATTGATTTGAACCGTTGATTAGGCATGACGAAGGCCCATAAAGTTTGATACTCCATTTCAGAGTTTTGGCTATCGGGATTTCGGATATCGGGATATAGAAATGTCAAGGATCATTACAACAGGAGTCCCAAACTCACGATATGCAAAATCACGAAATATCCTCAGCCGTCGGATCGAGGATTGATTTGAACCATTGATCAGGCATGCTGAAGGCCTGTAAAGTTTGATAAGATCTGGATCATTGGGTCCATAGGACATGTGGCGAAAGATCGTCATTTCACTGACTAGGAAGTCAAAGGAACGGGTTTCCCTAACCTCTAGAATTCACGAAATGCGAAACCCCGATGTAAACTCCATTTCGGAGTTTCGGATATCGGGACTTTGAAGTGACAAGAACACTGAACAACAAGAATTCCAAAATCACAAAATGTGAAATGCCGAAACGCCAAAAGGCAAAACTCCAAAATCCCATCAATCATTCATCTCAGGGGGTTATGTGAGCCGTTCGATCACTTCAGAGTTTCAGAAATCAGAAGATGGAGATGTCAAGAACTCCTACCATAGGAGTCCTGAAGTTGTGAACCCCGAAATTGTGATATGCGAAATCGTGAAGAGATCTGGACTGTTGAATCATCTAGAGTGTGGACCGTTGATCTGACTCCATTTCAGAGCTTCAAATATAGGGACATGGAGCATCAAGAAACTCTACCACATGACATGCAAAGTCCCAAAATGTCGAAATGAGAAAAGTTAAAAACATTTCTTTGTGTAGACCTTGGTCACAACCATTGGTCACATCAGCGAGAGATAGAGGAAAAGAGATATATCAACCAAGCTCCTCTTTGGGGATCATGACATGGAGTGTCGAGACACTTGATCACACAAATATTGAAATGCCGAAGAGTGGAATGGTGAAATAAATGCAAGACCCTACGGATTCAATCCAACGGTGCAGGTGAATTTGAACATGATCGGAGGGCTACTGTTGCATTTCACAGTTAATCAATCAGTTATGATTCAGTTAGCAAAACTGATTGATGATTCTTGATCGGTTGGCAATTCAGTTGCCAAGGCGTTTTTTCCCAAGAAGATTCGAGGTGTAACTGAAGTGGTAATTGGGCATAAAAGGAACACACAGAGATTGTGCTTGGTAGGTCACTCTGTATGAAAATAAAATAAAATGATTTGAACTGTAAGAAAGTGAAGGTGACAGTATGTGCAGTGTGATATAAAACTCAGAGATGAGTAACAGATGATGAATAGACCGAAGCAAGAGAAGAATTGCAGAACAAACTTGAAGCAGAGAAGAATTGAAGACAGAGGAAGAGAAGAATTGCAGAACAGTTAGAAGCAGAACAAATTTACAAAACAGAGAAGAAGTGGTAAGAATTGATTTATCTATCTTGTTGGTTATTCAATCATTCATTTATATTCCAGGGTGGTTGGGAGGTGCTAGTGAGGACTGTTGTCCTCAAAGTTTCAAGTGGGTGCTTGAGCACATGGAGTTGCAGATTCCCTCTGGTTGCAGCCAGAGAAACCAGGGTGGCGGGGTGGTGTAAGGGAGAACAAGTGTTCTCTGTTCTACAGGTTGGAGCTTGTGTAATTGGAAGTTGGTGCTTCCATCCAGTTGGTGCTGGAACATTAGGGGAGTTAGTGCTTCCTTCTAGTGGGTGCTAGAGAAACAAGAGAGTCAGTGCTCTCAAACAAGTTGATGCTTGTAAAATAGAGGTAGTAGCCTCACATTGAGTTGGTGCTCAATTATAGATGATGTACATAACTTAAAAGACTGCCTATCATTTCGAAGAAGAAGAGGTTTTCTCCCTTTATGGGTTTCCTCATGAAAATTTGTCTCTGTTTATATCTTATGTGTGACTGATGCTCATTATTTTTATTGTCCATATGTTGTGTAATGTTGATGATCACTTGAAGAAATATTAAGAATGTACTAATAGACTTAAAATTGTTTAAGCACAATAACAACTGATTCACCCCCCCTCTCAGTTTTCTTATTAATTTCAACACAACTACAGTTCTTTGAAACTTCCTGTCTGGCCTATTGCTGAAGCTCGGAAAGGAAGTGGGGTAGCTGAAGGAATGTTGAGCAGAGAAGGGGCACATTTCCTTTGTGGGACAGGCATGTGGGGAATGAGGGACTGTAGGTTGTTAGTTTGAGTTGGCACCTAAGGCAAAGTCTTTCCTATTGTCTATGAGCCTTTATCTTGGTTAGGAATCCCTTTACCTAGGTGGAGTTTAGTCCCAGCTTAGGTGTGACTCACTATTGAGAGTGATGAACAATGTGGTCTAAGGCTGGGAGGTTCGTGGAAGGTCTACATGCAGTTGGTGACATTATTACCAAGATAAGTGCCAATTGTGTGATAAATTTACATGCTTCATTGTTATTTACGTGCTTATTTTTATGGGTTATCATATGTGTGGTTATAACTATGTTTATTTTTATGGGTATTTCCTATATATGTTGCATGTATATGTTTATTGTTGGATTGTTATTTCAGTAAACATATACATGCAACATATATAGGAAATACCCATAAAAATAAACACAGTTATAACCACACATATGATAACCCATAAAAATAAGCACATAAATAACAATGAATTCAGCCTAGGGATATTACAATCCCCTCCCCTTGTTTATGCACTATCCTGAGTGCATCATGTACACATATACAACAAAATTTCAAAAACCCTAAAAACTATGCGGGTATTCTTCCTGCATTGCATCCTCATGCTCCCAAGTAGCATCCTTAGGACCGTACCAGGTCCATTGGACCTTTACAATCCCTATGGATCGATTCCGGAGCTGTTTGATTTTCTGGTCCAGAATGCGCACCGGATGCACTTGGAAAGTGCCTTCTTGTTCCACCTAGATCACATTCCAATCAATAACATGATTAGCATCATGTATATATTTCTTGAGCAATGATACATGGAATACATTTTGAACATACATAGATGCAGGCAATTCTATCATATAAGCTACTGGACCAATCCTCTCTAGGATTTCAAATGGCCCACAATAGCGAGCTGCCAACTTTGAACAATTTCCCAACTTCAGGGAACTTTTGTTGGATTTCACTTTCAAGAATACATGATCACCCACTTTAAATTCCCTGTGAGTTCTGCCCTTATCAACATAGCTTTTCTGTTTGTCTTGGGCAGCCTTTAAATTTTGTTTTATTTTAATCATTTTCTCCTCCATTTCCCTGAGAAAATCCGACCCAACCACTACTTTGCCTGTTGGGTTATCCCAGCTTACTAGTGTGTTGCACTTTCTTCCATAAAGTGCCTCAAATGGTCTCATCTTTAGAGATTCTTGGTGCCCATTGTTATAAGCAAACTCTACCGAGTGTAGGTAGTCTTCCCATTTTGATGGTTTATCCATCACATACATCCTCAACATATCTTCAATCACTTGATTCACCCTCTCTGTTTTCCCATCTGATTTTGGATGATAAGCTATACTAGAATTCAAATTTGTTTCAAATCCCTTAAATAATCCCTTCCAAAATTTTGAGGTAAATTTTGGATCTCTCTTAGACACAATTGTCTTGGGTAGGCCATGTAATCTAGCAATTTCCTTCATATAAACATCAACGATGTTGGCTGCCTTGTGAGTGAGCTTAACTGGAACAAAATGGGTAGCTTTAGTAAGATTATCCACCACTACCATGATATAATCATGTTGCTTGTTTGTTTTGGGAAGTTTGGTGATGAAATCCATTGTTACAACTTCCTAGTTCCACTTAGGAATGGGTAATGGTTGTAGAAAACCAACTGGGTGTCTATGCTCAGCCTTTACTTTTTGACATTCCAAACATCTGGCAATAAAATCAACAACCTCTTTCTTCATGCCTGGCCAATAATATTGGCTCTTGACAACTGCAATAGTTTTCTGATATCCTGGGTGCCCAGCATAAGGCACATTATGCATTTCTCTCAATATCAGGTTTTTCAATTCCTGAGAATTTGGTACATGAATTCTTCCCTTGTACATGAGAATTTCATCATTTTCTAGCTTATATTCCTCAATTTTCTGCTGCAAAATACCTTGCTGTGATTTTGCCACTAATTCCTTGTATTACAAATCTGATTTGATAGCCTCTGTAATTCTGTCTTTCAAGTATGATTGGTGCATGCTAATGGTTGTAGCATGCAATTCATGTACTCTTCTGCTGAGTGCATCAATCACTTTGTTCTCTTTTCCCCTTGATATGCTTTATATCAAAGTCATATTCACTTAGAAACTCTAACCATCTGGTTTGCCTAGCATTTAGAGTTGGCTGATCAAATAAATATTCTAGACCATTATGGTCTGTTCTCAGCTCAAACCTTTTCCCCATGAGGTAGTGTCTCCATTTCCTCAATTCATGCACTATGGATGCCAACTCCAAATCATGAGTGGCATAGTGTCTTTCATGCTCCTTCAACTTCCTTGACTCATAACATATAACAAACCCATTTTGACTGAGGACTCCACCAAGTCCCTCTTTACATGCATCTGTGCATACAATGAAGTCTTCATTTGGGTCTATAATCCTTAGTATTGGAGCACTTGTTAATAACTATTTCAAGTGTTGGAAACTCCTTTCACAATCCAATGTCCATTGAAACTTCACACCCTTCCTTTGTAAGGAAGTGATTGGGTGTGAAATCTTTGAGAATCCTTCAATAAATCTCCTATAGTAGCCTACAAGGCCCATGAATGATCTTACTTATGTCACATTATTTGGCGTTGACCAATCTCTAATGGCTTCTATGTTCTCAGGATCCACTGCTATCCCATCCTTTGAAATGATATGCCCCAAATAATGAATTTGCTTCTAATAAAATGAGCACTTGATCAACTTGGCATACAACTGATGCTCCCTTAATACTTTCAACACCATCCTCAAATGATGTTCATTCTCTTCTTCTGACTTGGAATATATAAGAATGTCATCCAAAAATACAATGACAAACTTGTCTAAATATTCTCGGAAAACACCATTCATTAAGAACATGAAAATAGCTGGTGCATTTGACAACTCAAATGGAACCACTGTGAACTCATAATGACCATACCTTGTTCTGAAGGCGGTCTTACTGATATCTTGCTCTTTAATCCTTACTTGATGGTATCCCAACCTGATATCTATCTTTGAAAATATCTTTGCATCCTTCAATTGATAAAAAAGATCATCAATCCTTGGTAGAGGATACTTGTTATTTACAATCACTTTATTCAACTGTCTAAAATCAATGCACAATCTTAATGTCCCATCTTTCTTCTTCATGAACAAGACTAGGGCACACCGAGGTGACACACTTGGGCGTATATACCCCTTCTTTAGAAGCTCTTCAAGCTGCATTTGCAACCTCTTCAGCTCTGATGTACTCATTCTGTAAGGAGTCTTTGACACTGGAGCTTCTCCAGGCACTAGATTTATAGAGAAATCAATATCTCTCTTTGGGGGTAGTCCTGGTACCTCCTTGAACACATCTTCAAATTCTTCCAGGACTAAATAATCTTCCAAATTTGGCACCTTATCTTTAGGTGTCTCTTCCATATGTGCTGCAAATATTTGACACCCTTTTCTGTAACATTTCTTCAGCTGCAATGCTGAAATTTCTCGAATGGTTACTGCCCTGGGAATTCCCTGCACCTCCCTTAGGGTCCCTTCCTCATCTAAGAAACTAAAGGCCTTGTTATGATAGTCTAGGATGACATGATGTTGGTCCAACCAATCCATCCCAATTAGATAGTCATAGGAATCTAAAGGCAAGATGTTCAAATCTGCCCTAGTGTTCAGTCCATTCATGTCCATAAGACATGACTTAAGCATCTCATTAACTTTTCTTTTGGCTCTTGTATCCAGCTGCACCAAACAATATTTCCCATGCTTTCTTCTTGGAAAATGAAATCTTTCCACCATCTTAGGATCTATATAACTATGAATAGATCCCGAATCAATTAAAATAGCAATGGTTTGGTTGTTGATCATACCTTTCACTTCAATCATATGTGACCGATACTCTGCTTTCTTGTTGTCTAGGGATGCATAGATCCTTGGTACATTTATTCCCATTTCCTCCACTATTTCAGCTTGCTGTACATTGTGAACAATCCTCCCCTTTTCACCTCTGTGAGGACAATCTCTGAACATGTGATCTACTTTAAAACTCCAACATTGAATAGGTGGCTGCCTTGGCCTTTGACTCCTTGTTTCAATCGTTATGGGCTCTCTAGGAGTTTTCTATCCTTGTGTATTATTTCTAAAGAATGGTGGCTTAAATCCCTTCTTCCTCTGATCCACCTTGAATTTCTTTTTGTCTTCCCAAGATTTTTGGAAATTTGGCCTTGATTTTTGTTGATCATATAGGCATTTAGATCACCTTATGGTATCGTCCAATGTATTTGGATCATCATACTATATTTTGTCACTGATGAATGATGGCAATCCAATCAAATACCTTTGAATCTTAATTGTCTCATCCTTGATGAAAGAGACATACTTCAACATTTCTAAAAACCTTATCTCATATTCATCTATTTTCATACTCCCAAGCTTGAGTTCAAAGAACTCTTTCATTTTCTTGTCATAGTATCTATTAGTCAAGTATTTCTTCTCAAAATACTTCTTGAATTCCCTCCAAGTAACACTTTTCTCTTTAATGTGCTGCACCTGCACAAGCTGATCCCACCACATGGATGCCTTTCCCTTGAGTTGATAGATAAAAAATCTACCTTTTGCATGAGAAGAATACGTGTGCAATTGAAAATAATTTCTCATGCCTAGAAAACATGTCTCTGCATCTTCATCCTTATTGTGCTCACCATCAAATGTAGGAGGTTTGATTTTGTTCATTTCTCCTCGTAGCTCATACACCCCAGACCCCTTATGCTTCCTGACAGGGGATGGACTTGAGCTGCTATGTGCTCTCTTATTGGAATGTCTCGGGGAGTGGTGGTGATGTTTGCTAACACTTCTGGTTCTTCTTTTCTCATGAGGAGGACAATGACTTCCTGATTTGCTTCAACCACTCTCCTTGTCCAATTTCTTTTCTATTCGGTTCAAGCTTTGCATTAACCTCATGTTGAAGTCATCCTGTTGCTCCTTAGCTCTCATAAGCCTTTCATTATCATCTTTATGGCTTTGGACATCCTTCTGAAAATTTTTAATGGTCTATGCCATATTCATGTTTTCATTCCTTTCATCTCCATGTCCATTGGAGTTTGTTCCTTCAATGCTGTTACACATTATTTTGGTCACCCTGATGATGATTACATAAACATGTGTTCAGTTTCCCAATATAATCTTTTGCCTGAGAAAAGAAACCTCTTTCCACCCTTGCAAGATGAATTTTTGGAAGGCCATCGCGGGATGCTCCCTTTACACAATGCAGAAATCCATGATTTCTGTATGATGCACTATATCCAGCCCACGGGATTTCTGTAGTTTTCTATATAGGTAGGTCACAGTGGCGCTTTAATACTAAAAGAGGAAAGAAGTTCTAGCAGCTTCTAGAAGTGGAATCTTCTGGAAATATGAGGTGGTGTCCATATGGTTATGATCCTACTGAATTCTCTGACTTGATGGGATCATCCTCATCTCTTTAACCACTTCAGCTTCTCCTATATAATGACAGGATTCTCATGGAAAAGGTTAGAGGTACAAGAATAAATAAGCATAGAGATTGAAGAAAGAATAGGCTGAACACCATGTGAAGAATCCTATTTCAAGTGATGCTTGAGGTCTCCATTCATTCATCAAGATTTTGTGAAGAGTCTTCATGCGAATGTTGGAATAGATGTTTGTGTGTGTCAGAACAAAGGGCCACTGAAAGGGAACTTGCAACATCAAGGTGATTTGGTTGTATCTTCTACCTTTCATTAATATAATATGGTGGCACGTCTCTTTCCCATAAAATGATTGATATTTTATTACATGACTCCTTGATCACATGTTTAGGTTGTCATTGAATTTCACTATTGCTTCTTTCACGTTGGTTGATTTGTGCTATTGCAGATCTGATCTCATAGGAACATTGGAGTAAGGTAGGATCAATAAAGACATAAGGAAGCGATTCATAAGGTATGCTATCTATTCCTTCTTTGGTAGTTAAAATCAATGATTGAAACCTAGGGAAAGCATCATGTTCCGTCTTGTTTTGTTCTAGATCTAGGTGGATCTAGGGGGATTAGTTCATGTCCGCATCTACCGATTTACCCATTAACAAAATTGGCGACTCTGTCGGGGAGAGTGCAACTTGATTGTGGTTTTTTGTTGGCCATTTTCTCATAGCCTATCTTTTACATTTTGTTTCAGTCTCGGAGTCTGTGGGAGATCCAATTAGACTCACTGGATTTAAAATTTTCCTGAGACCCTTTGTTCTCTTTGAAAATTTTCTTTTTTATGAAACGTGTCCACACTGCACCTTATTGGTAGCCCACAGAAACCTTCCATTTCCGCACCCTGGTGGTTTGTTTCAGTGCGGGATTTCCGTGACCTACATGATTATTGGCTTGTGAAAACCACTTCTTTCTGCACTGCATTATACTACCTGCCAACGACGGCATTTGAAAACTTTTTGGATTGGGTCTTGACCTATACTATTGCCCATTTTTTTCTTCAGTCAACTAGAAAAGGGATTTTAATACCAGTTCTTGAGTGCTTCTGATTGTTTCAACTTGATAATGATTGATTTCGATTTTTGTTTTTGATTCTTATCGACAATCTGGACTTGAGTTTGAGTGCTTGATCGATTAAATGTCTTCATTTGGAGTTGGAATTATAGGTTGGTTACACCTTCTGGATTGTTTAAAGATCGGAAAACCATTTTCTTGTTTAAATTTGAAGAAACTTTTTCTTGTCATTTTGCGTTTTTATCTTCATTGAAAGATTGATTTGGGTGCTTATCGAGTGTTTTCTTTTCATTGATTTCTCATCCTTTCTTAGTTTCGTCCCTGTTTGGTTTTTCGAAAGGAAAAAATTAAAGTCTTGTAAGTCTTTTAAGCGATCATTTATGCAGAAAATATTGGCATTCAAAAAATTAAAAAAAAAGAAAAAATAGTGAAATTATGCCATTTATGATTGTTTGGTACTGCATTCAAAAAGAAGAGAATTGTACATTGTAGTTCACACTGTTCCAGAAAATTTCTTTCTCCCTACTGTAGATAGAATTCATTGAACGAAAGTTTGCATCATCCATTTCTATTTACACATTTTTGGGTCAAAGTCTCACATAACATTGATTTCATTCCCGTCTCCCTCTTGAGTAACAACAACCTTTAATAATATTGTGAAACTCTAAAATTCAACTTGTAACTTTTTCTAGGGCTCTTTTACACCAACATTAGCTAGGCTAGAGCTTTGGAATAGACAGTGAGACACTCTCCAATGTACAAAACACACAATAGTATCTTGTGATAGGGAGTGTCCAAATCCATTTACAACATTTTGTCCTGGGACGCTCTTCTCACACAAGGGTCAAACTTGAGGTCACATTGAGATTGGCAGTCACTCACCCTGCTTTGTTAGTATCAGTGTAGAGATTGCACGTATTATGGGGGTCACTTGAAGATATACCCACAATGATGAGTGGAAGCCTCTCAAGTTGATTTTGAGCTCAATACCCTGCCTTTGCGTGTGGATTGGACTGTCGACTGTTCCCCCAGGAATCACTATTGTTCATGGTAATTGTAGTAGCCTATCTTCTTAGGGTCTTACACAAGGTGACTGTGGAGGGAAAAGTCTCCATGGTACCTGGAATTGACATTGGCCAAACTCACTTAGGCTCCTTGGAGGGTATACCCATGATTATGTGTGGGAACTTGCACCAGGGTGTAAGTCCGTTAAGCAGGTCATCAACATAACTTTTCCACCCTAGACTAGCCCGTTCTTGTCTCGACGTTGGATTTCATCACCAACTCATGACTTCAGAATAGGAAGGTCTTGTTTGCTTGGTTTCGATTCCTAGATTTTACTAGTGCGTGCTGTTTGTTTACGTAGTTGGCCATAGATTTCTTCTGTAGATTTTTTGGTTCCGCCAACATAGACCCTCCCCGTCGTTCACACAGGGTACAGGGACTTCCATCGAAAAACATGGAAGATTCTACCCCTATACCCCCTCACACATCAGAGTGTTCTCCTCAACAGAGTGAAGTCCAGGATACCAACGTAACACAAGAGGAAGTTTCAACCTCTTTGGAGAGTTTTTGAATTATTTCCGATTCTATGGAAGCTTTCCGCATCCCTCTTGGATATGAAAGACGTTTTCTCCAAATGAATTCTACCGGGGAACTTGTTGTTGTTTCTTCTAGAACTCTAACTGGTCCTTTTGGAGCCGACGATCCTTTCTGGACTATTGACATAGTTAGAAGCCCACCTCATAAAGTCCGAGACCTTTATGGTTCAGGGGTAGGAGCAGATATAACCGCTATTCTTGATCTACCCAAGACGTCTACCGTCCTCACAATATCCCTAGGTCATTTTTCCAGTACAACTTCCTACCTCTTTGCTGGCTCCGAAGCCCAGTTAGTTAGCCCTCATTCAACCATCCCTTTTCAAATGGCCCACTCTACAATTCTTCCTCGTGCTATGAATATTCCTTCCAGGAATATAGTGGTTAACCATGCTCCCATTGGTACACCATGTCCCGCTAGACCTACCCCTTCTTTTCCTCTTGGGTATCATGCTTTGAATTCCTCCGCTGCCATCCAAACCCAAATTCCATCTGGAGTACCACTTGGGCATAATACCTCTGTTGGTTATGTTCCCACACCTTCCCAATTCCTCTTTGGAGGGTCTTATCCACCTCTTCATGGAGGATTTGGCCCTAGTGGCTCTAATCCAATTTGATTACGTCTTTTTTAGTGAACTCTCACGGGTTCATTCGCGAAGTGGTATATAGAATTGCCATGAGGTTTCTTCACCGATTTCAATACCCTAGCTATGGATTTCCTCACTCACTACAAGTTTTCAATCCATTATGAAAAGGGAGCCGAGATTTTCAGTTCTTTCAAGCAAAGTAAAGCCACTCATATCTCTGATCACATTCATGAGTGGAGACGAAGACAATGTCTAATCAAATTCGATCTTCCCGATCTTTTTTTGGTAGAATGGTTCATGAAATCCTTTGTGAATGACATATCTAAAGACATTTCTATGGGTGGAGTCATCACAAAAGAACATGCGATTAGTCATGCCTAGTATCTCGATCTCGTTTATTCACAAATGGGTACTCTTTACGATCTGCTTCCTGATGCACCTCATCCTTCTACCACGACCACCTCAACGACCTTAGAAGCTTCTCATGCCTCTAATGGTGTGATAGGTACTTTCCATGGTCAACCTCAATCTACACAAACCTCTCACACCACACCCAAATCCCATGCTTCTAATGTTCAAACTGCTCCGACGCCCACCCCTCCCACCAGTAAAACTTCAGAAGTGAGCACTGTTCAATCGACTCCTACCGGTAAGAATAAATCTAAAAAAGGGAAGGGTAGGAATAAGGAGGATAAGAATAACAACCCGCAATCCGATAAGACCAAGACACAACCTACTAAAGATAAGGATAAACACAAACCTCTCTATCCTTGCCTTATCTGTGGTGATGATCACTACATGAAGGATTGTCCGAGACGTGATGAGGTCACGAAGTTCCTCCAGGGGACCCAAAACCTCCTACCCCTGCTGTCTTGTCTCAACCCTTCCCTTCTCAACAACAGGCTCTATTGGTCATCCATGATCAACCTTCTTCCTCCACCACCTCCTATGTACTTATGTGTAATGATGATTCAAAGAAGAATGAAATCACACTTGCCACTCGTGCCAAAGATTACCCTTCCTCCAAGGAGAAAGTTGATGATATACCACCTTCGTTGGTTCAACAATCTCCCTTGGATCCACCTTCCAATGGTCCTCTTCATCTCGAACGACCGAACCCCGATATAGTCCTTCGCCCTCCTCCCAAGGGTGTGGTTCGAAAGTTTTCTTTCAATCCTCATGTGCGTGCTGCCCAGAACTACAATATAGTAGTTCTGGGCAGCACGCACACCTCAANGAACCCCGATATAGTCCTTCGCCCTCCTCCCAAGGGTGTGGTTCGAAAGTTTTCTTTCAATCCTCATGTGCGTGCTGCCCAGAACTACAATATAGTAGAAGATCTAGCACAAGCACCATCTACGATGTCAGCCCTCGAAGTCCTTCAGATTTTTCCTACACAACGAAAGGCATTGTTGAAAGCTATCAGTGGAATCGACCCTATGATACAAATTTAATAATATTTGACTTGGAAGATCACATTCCAAGGTTACCCCCTCAGCTCGCATTTCAAATACAAGTTGTTGTTTCCGACAAGAACATTTGTAGAACAATTATTGATGAGGGTGCCTCGACGTGTGTCATGTCTATTGCTTGCTGGAAAGCCATCGGTTCTCCTCCCTTAATTGAATCACACAACACACTCAAGGCCTTTAATGGCTCTGGATTTAAGCCCTACGGTGTCCTCCCTTCGTTTCCTATTACGTTAGAAGGAAAAATAGTCAACGTTGAAGTTGAGGTCTTTGACGCACTTCTTGATTACAACCTTCTACTTGGCTGTAGCTGGATCAATTCTATGCGTGAAGTCATGTCTACTCTTTTCCCGATCGTGCATTTTATGCATCAAGGCAAAGTAGTTATAGTGGACCAACTAGCCTTCTTCAACACTAACACACATACTAACAACATACCTTTCATAGCTAAGACACCCCCTGGGTACGAGAATGTCAGCGTGGGTCTACTAAAAGATTCCACTCTGATGGGTACTTTCCCAGTCCCACCACCCAACGTTCCACCTCCTTTGGTTGCCTCGATTAACATGATATCCACCTCCATCCGCAAAACTCCCGTGTCTTTTGACCCATGGATATTACCCACCCCCGGTGATTATCTTCGCTACGACGACTAGATGCCTTTAAGCCTGGTTGAATCCACCTACCACACCATTCAATCGGCTGACCCTTCCACTCCCTCTCTCGGTGATTCATCTCCTGATTCGTTCCACGTTATTTTTCCCATGGACAAGATGATTATGTCGGTTCTTTCAATGAAAGATACCTCTTGGGATGATGGACATCATCGTTCCATTCTCTTCCTGGAACCACACACACTCGAGAGTTACCAACGGATATCGACCCCGTCGACCTTTGTCATTATTTCTTCAGTTCCCGACTCCCCATACGATGTGTTATATGAAGGGAACTTAAGAAACATTTCACCCACCATCCCCCTCAACATCTCTATCAAACCCGGAGTTGTTGAAAATGTCCATATCGGAGATTTGTGTTCCACTAATGAAGTTGTCACATATAAGTCACTTTTCCAAGAATTTCGTGACATCTTCATGTGGAGCTACGAAGAGATGCCCAAAATTGGCCCCGATGTTGTTGTACACGAAATTAAGACATACCCGGGTGCTAAACCCATCCGTCAGAGACTTCGCCCGGTCCACCCGTGCAAAGCAACCGCTATCAAGATTGAAGTCGAAAAAATTCTTAAATATGGATTTATTTATCCCGTGGCTTTAACTGATTGGGTATCCAATCTTGTTCCGGTTAACAAGAAACAAGGTACGATCCGCGTATGCGTTGATTATAGGGACATTAATAAAGCTTGTCCTAAAGACAACTTTCCCACCCCCTTCATCGACCAGATTGTTGACGATTGTGCCGGGAGTGAAATCTTCTCTTTGATGGACAGTTTCTCTGGATATAATCAGATCAACATCTTACCCGCAGATCAACACAAAACCGCTTTTATTTGTCCTTGGGGCACTTTTGCCTACCGAAAACTGCCCTTCGGTTTAAATAATGTCGGTGCCACGTTTCAATGCGCTATGTCTTATGCTTTCCATGAT
Source organism: Picea mariana (assembly GCA_032191745.1). Lineage (NCBI taxonomy): Eukaryota > Viridiplantae > Streptophyta > Pinopsida > Pinales > Pinaceae > Picea > Picea mariana. The sequence goes on from JASDQU011177797.1 coordinate 16,659, forward strand.
ATTAATCACATTGTACAACCATATTTAGATGACCTACCAGCACATTCCATGCATTATAGTGATCACCCGACCCACCTCCGAGCCATTTTCCTTCGCTGTCGGTTCTATCGTATATGCTTAAACCTGTGCAAATGTATCTTTTGCGTGGAGTCTGACCGACTCTTAGGCTCTATTATGTCATGTCAAGGGATCAGAGTAGATAATTTGAAGGTTGAGGCCATTCTCAATCTCCCTCCTCCTTCTTCACTTTTCCAGCTACAAAGTTTGCAAGGGAAGGCAAACTTTCTATGTCGTTTTATCCCAAACTACGTTGAGTTAACACTTGGATTTACTCAACTATTAAAGAAAGGCTCTGAATTTGTATGGGACACCACTGCCAAAAAAACCTTTGATTCTTTGAAATTGACTTTAACCTGTACCCCACTACTTTTCCCACCCGATTATAGTCGAGATTATTTCCTTTATTTCGCTACTTCAGATTCGACCATCGCCATGGTCCTGGTCCAAGAGGATGATTCTCACGATGAACATGTTATTTATTATTTGAGTCGGAGTCTCACGACTACCGAAGCTAAGTATTTACATGTTGAAAAAATGGCCTTGGCAGTTGTCCAATGTTTCCGGCACTATATCCTTTTATGCAAGACCACCGTGATTTCTGCTTGCAACCCTATACAACACATCCTTACACACCATTTGCTAGGGGGAAAATACTCCAAATGGATTTTGACTTAGAGTTTGAATGTGCTAAGTCTAATAAATACTTGGTGTTTGCTGAATTGATATGTGACCTTCCCTGTTCTGAGATGGAAAATGTAGCAGAGAATTCATTACCCGATGAATCCCTTTTTCTGATCAGTTCCGATGACCTTTGGTATGGAGATATCATTATATATCTCCAGAATCAGACTTTTCGACCCGATTTGTCTAGTACTGACCAACGTCGCATACATTACCAAGTCTGTCAGTATATCATCCTCGATGATACTCTTTATCGCCGTGGAGTTGGCTCCGTTTTTTGATGATGTCTCACTTATGACGAGGCTGAGAAAGCTTTGAATGACTGCCATTCTGGAGCATGTGGTGGTCACATGTCTGGGTATGCTACTGCCCAAAAGATCTTACGAGATGGATATTTTTGGCCTTATTTATTCAAAGATTGTATTATTGCTGTCCAAAAATGCCATGCTTGCCAAACATACAACAACAAAATGAGATCTCACCCCACTCCCTTAAATCCTGTAGTTTCCGTTGGACCCTTCGCTAAATGGGGAATCGATTTCATGACATGTAACACTCACTCGACCGAGGGGCATGGGTACATTATTGTAGCTGTAGATTATTTCATGAAATGGGCTGAGGTGATGCCTACATTCAACAACACTGGAAAAAATGCATCCCTATTCATCTTCAATCAAATTATTACACGATTTGGAATCCCATAGGCTATCATCACTGATCACGGTAGCCACTTTCGAAACTTTATGATGTCTGAGCTTACGAAAAAGTTGGGTCTTCGACATGAAAACTCAACCCCCTACTATCCACAGGCCAATGACCAAGTCAAAGAAATAAACAAAGTACTTATTACCATGCTTCAGTGGATTATCGAAATTCACAAAACAAGTTGGCACACAATGTTGTTCTTAGCATTGTGGGCCTATCGGACATCCATGAAGTCATCCACGGGGTTTACACCCTTCCAATTAGTGTATGGTTTAGAAGTTGTTCTACTGATTGAATGTGAAATTCCATCATTAAAACTAGCCATCCAACTTCTCCCAAACACCTCTACTAAGGAAGAACGCCTGTTGTATCTTACGCAATTGGATGAAACCCATCGCGATGTCACCCTAGTTATTGATGTTAATATTATGGTAGCTGCGGGAGATATTTACCTCCACATGTGAACCTGATGAGAATAGAAGACTCCGGAAAGCAAGAGAAAACCCTAATGAGTTGGATAATAACCCTAGAAGTCTTGTCGGCTCAAGAAGATAATTAATATTAGGTTATTAGCCTCCAAGAGAAGAAGTTGGCCATAAATAATAATAATATACTGAACATACACATATCCGAAAGGAGAAGTTGGCCCTAGCAAATATGACAGAACTAGTATAAATATAGGGCGCCAGTTCTCATTTGACACATATCAGAATTGCAGACAACAACTGGTGCGCATTGCAGTTCCCAGTTTGGTGCACACATGTGGAGGAGAGCTGTAGGTGCAGCTGCTGCAGCTAGCAGTTTCAGTGTTTGCTTGGACTATCTCTTGGCTAGGGTTTGGACTATCTGATCAACTATTATTGGTGCACTATCCTTGGAGAAAGATGTGCTACACCTTGTTTGGCTATCTAGCCTAGGGTTTTCTTCCGGAGTAATTCTCAGTCAAGGTTAAGGTGCTCGGAGGGTGGCTTAGGCCTATGGTTGGGTGATGAGGGTATTGTCAATGGTAAAACGAGCACACAATATTCTATATTCTAACAGGTTATGGGCCCACACCTCCTTCATTCAGTCTAAACACTGGAAGGAAACATAGCCGCTAGGATATTGAGCTCTTTGAGAAACTGCCACTAGGGTTACTAGCAGAAGCAGCTCCCAAAACACTGTCGCTAGGGTTACTAGAAGGAGTAGTTGCAGAAACCCTAAACCTCTTGGTGAAGCACCTTAAGTGAAGAGATTGACCTAATATCCAAATAGATCAGTGCACCCTAGCCTAGCGCATCTCCTGATACTCTCAGTAAGCCAAGACGTGAAGTTTGAATTTCTGGTCAAATCTAGGGTTTGACCAAGTCAAGCAGCCATGACTAACTCTATGAAGTCTAAGAACAAGTTAGATGGAGCCTCTAACTTCAGAGCGTGGAAGACAAGGATTGACCTCATCCTTGCCAAGAATAAAGTACTGGATATCATAAAAGGAAAGATCGTGAAGCCAAAGTTTGAAGAAGGAGAAGAGAAGGAACCATAGAACGTTGTAGCTATGGAGAAGTTCAAAGACGTTGACATCAATGCCATGAGTATCATAGTGGATTCCATAAAAGACCACTTGATACCCTACATCTCCCATCTTGACTCATCGAAGAAGATGTACGATGCCCTAACAAATCTCTTCTCAGTCATAAACATTAGACAAGTTATGAGTCTGAAGAATGAGCTTCATGACATGAAGATGAATGATGATGACAGCATAACATCATACTTTGTAAGAATCT
>JASDQU011177798.1:0-13419 GCA_032191745.1 Picea mariana
ATCATCTTATTACATGATTCCTTAATCACATGTATAGTCTAGAGTTTTGAATATATTAATGTCTTTGCTGTGATTGGTTTGTGTTGTTGTGATTGGACGACGCAAGAGCATCGTAGCAGAGTGAGGAACAACAGAGATAAGGAGAGATTTCATACAGTAAGTATATCGTCCTTCTTCTCTTGTCCATTTAATACTTTAGATCTAGGGAAAGAGTAGTATTCTGTCACGTTTTGTTCCAGATCCAGGTGGATCTGGAGAGATTGTTCTGTGTCCACACTCACGAATTTATCCTTAAACAGCAACATGCAAGGATATGGAAATATGGTATGAGAATGAACACCAAGTAGTGGAAAGGATCAAATACATCAACGTGGTTCAACAGGGCCGAGACGTCGAAGAGCACGACATCCACGTACTAAGGCATAGAAACATCGAACGCATAAAGAAGTCGAACGAATACTAGGTGAAAATGGCCCAGGAACCTCATCAGGAAATCCAAGATAAATGGGTCGAGTGCGAAAAGAGCTGGACAAAGATCAACCGGGCGATGAGAGATATCGGCCTTCCAGAATTCAACACACTGAACATATCTTGTTCACCTGAATGAATGAAAGAAAGATGAAAGTATCTCACTAGTATAGAGCAAATCTTATGGCTGAAGTTCTCCTTCTATTTTCTCCTCCCTTGTCTCTTCATTTGATTGAGATTTTATTCCTTCTCAATACGTTATGGTAGCTCAACTACCTTTATTTAGTTAAGCCTAATTAACTTAACTTATTAGTTGAGACAAATAATAATAATATATATAAACAAGGGTCTAATTAAATAATAACTAAATAGGTGGAACCCCTTGTGACTCCTATTTATTTCTTTTAATAATCATCAAACATGAGATGTAAAACTCAATAATTTGATTCAAATATCCTCCTTGTAACTCCCGTTCCCATATTTGTGATCAAATATTTAAATATCAACAAAATATAATATGATCATAACCAAAAATAGTCTTATATCCATGTTGTCCAAAAAAACTACCTAAATATATGCTTGTTGTCCAAAAAAAATTCAAAGTAAAATATTGTCCTCAACATAGAAAATAACATTAATCATCATTAAAAACCATATTTACTATGACAGGCATTTGGCCTCTTTTCACTACTGTCTTCTTTTGATCTTTCTATTGCAGCCTTAGGTTGATTGGAACCTGTTGAGCACTCAACACACCCTAAAAATCCTTTATCATTCTTTTTACTTTTTGGGTACCACTTGATCTTCTGCACTGTCTGATTCGATTTCATTTTTGGAAATATTTGTCTTTTCCTTTTTCATGACTCTCATCACCTATCTGAGTTTGCTTGAATTTATAAAACTGCATGACTAAAAATACCTTAATACTTGAATAAAGAATTGACGACCAAACACTTCACCCAATGCGCTCAGTTTTGACATTAGGAGGAATTCAAAGAAGAAAAGGAACCACTTGAAAAACCACAGTCCCCGAGCATCGATCTCCATCGGCATCGACAGAAGGAAGTTTTGGTTTACATTAAGTTTTTCACATAAATATATCACCGAGCATCGATTGCCATCGACATTAGTAAGATATGGAGGGGACAGATGTTAACGAAGAACAAAAAGATATCACTGATAGCCGATGCCCGACGTGCTTTATCGAAATCGAGGAAAACCTAGAAGGATCAAAACAAACATTTTGACCATGGTAAAAGTTATCCTCGATCATCGATCACCGATGCATTTTCGACATCGATACTTTTTCAAGGGAGCCATTTCAAAATCGCTTTGATAGGTTTATCGTCGATCCTAGACACTTTTCGACATCAAAAAGATAAGGTATGTCTAGAATGAATAAATTAAGGAAAGTCTCAACTCCAATTAATACAAGTGAATTAATTCACTGGTCTTCAATGCCATATGTCTTTACTAGGTAAGAGGGTCTTACGGTCTAGTTCTATCCCGAGTCATTCTTGGTTCCCTAGGTCCGAGTCACACCTCCAAGTCAACTTTTCCACGTCATCATTGTACGATAAGATCAATCGGCATCGAATATTTTTGAAGGAGGATATCAATGAAAAAGTTTGTAGAACAAACCTGATCCTTGATCCACCCACTGAAAGAGAGACAAAATAGGATGTTTTAGCATTAGATACGATTAGCTTTTGAGAATTTAAGGAGCTAATTAATATCTGATCCTGCATTAGTTGCTACCTCGTGTGCCAATCAAAATATACATTTAAAATCACCGATATACCACATCACCACCCGCGCCTCTGCCATCAACCCATGATGAATTTAAGTTCTAAAGATTCAACAACAGATTTATTGAAAATTCACTCATAACCCGAATTGAATGGCTGATGTGACACAGTAAGATATTTCCTGTTTAAATTATCTTGAGCTGTTGTGAACGAAATTATTCTATGCATAAGATAATTTTAGAGTGTCTGAAGGAGAAAGATGAGCAACTCGAAGGCTATATCGACTCCATGATTAACAAAATAACAAGTTTTTAACAAGTGTCAGAGGTATCTATCTGAGTCTGTAAATTTTACATGGCTATAATTTATATGTGTTTATCTGTTTTTTCACAATCTCTAAAATTCTTCTTAAGTTGCAGGAACAACGTTGTCGATCAATCCAACCACCTAATAGTCATCAAGAGCACTGAAGCTAAAATAAAAAGAGATGGGTGAAGGTTCTTCTCCAAGAACCACGAGGCAATTGGAGTACATCCCTAGGACAGAGCTTGTCGTCAAGACAACAACAAAGAAGGTTTTCATCCAGCCTCCGGCCTTTGGCGATACAGAGGCAAGAACTGGGTCCAATATGGCACTCCCATAGTGGGGAGATCTCTTTAACAAGATCAGCTGAAAGGAATACCTAGAATATGTTTCACACAGTGATCCAGATGTAAGGGCACTTGACGACCAGGTGTTCCCGAACATCCGATGGTTGTATATACATATGGTGGCAAGCAGAACCCCCATTTTTCCCTGCATATAAGTCTTAAAGTGGCTCATCGACCACACTGACACACATAAATTTTTAATCAACGATGACAATGGTGGGTGTGTCAGAGTGTTCCTCTCGATAGAAGTTAAAAAATACTACAAACTTAGAGACCCTGAGGAGCGACTAAACACAGACTTCGTGGTGAAATTACACAAATTCCATGACACCAGTCAAGTGATGGCCTCATGGTGGAGGGAGGACAAGAAGTTTACCAACCGTATAATTGGATGGTATGGGACAGTTAACCTAAGGGAGCCATATGTCTACTTGATGGCTCTCATATGTCGATTGTACGGAGATAAATATTGATCTAGGTTTTCATAGGCATGAATGCCTTTGGCATACACATATGCGATCGTCAGGTGCAGCTTCAACTGGGGAGAAATAATCTCCAAGCAACTAAGCATCTGTGTGAAGTAGTCTCAGATGCCAAAGAAAGGGGAAGCACCAACCTTTTACATGGATTCATATCTTCTCGATGTCATGTACACTAGGAACATCTTCACCGACATGAATCTAAGCTAGCATGTTGTAGATCTCCCAGTCCACCTCTACTTCAGTGTGTTACAAAAAAACAGGTACAAGAAGTCGTACTCCCTCATCTATGATGAATTCATTTCCCGAATTTCTTTTATTATTTTTAAGAAGGAATTCCCAAGTCTATCAACGACAATGAAAAAGATGATATCCAAGGTAGGCCATTGGTATTTGGATGAGCGTGCCACCTGCATCAGGGTGTTTGGGGCCACCAGAACACCACATCTCCTACCATCTCATGTCCCATACTAGCTTGTCGTAGAATAAATCTATTATCAAACCATCTTCCAGGGCTATAATGCCACCCTGGTCAAGGACAAGAAATGAGATTTCATACCCTATAGTTTCCATGTACAGTTCTACTTGGTAAAGGATACCGCTCAAGCCAAACACGAAGGGCTGAGCCAACTCGAATTCAGATTCTTGATGGGTCAATTCCACAAGCACGATCCAAAGGGCCTAGTCCTGCAACATGCTTCACAAGTATCATCCTGCTGGCCATATGATCATGACAAGTTCGAAGACGAAGTATTCACAGAGAACGCCCAGGACTAGGACGAGGTGGTGCAAAGGATGGCCGACCTGAAAATGAGAAGGTTCAAGACCATGAGCATGGATGAAAAGGTGGAAACAATAGAGCAGTTGGATCAAGAGGCCCTCAGAGCCAAGGAAGAAATCAGAGTGACAAAGGCAACAAAGGTATAGAACAAGGGATTTTCGATGACACCAAAGGCACAGGAAAGGGGATTGATCCTAATGGAACAGGAACATCAAGTAATTGATTAGTTGTAGAATGACCCGGACCTCGTGGAAATGACAATGGTCCTTGCTAAAAAACCAATCAAAATCCAGGTAGGTCCAAGTGACCTGGAACCAATACAAAGTGAAGAGATCATCGAGTTGGATAACCCTGGAATTTCAACGCCACAAGCTAGATCACTAGGGGACGTCTCAGCTCAGCCAGAGATAGCGAGGAAATAAGGGAGAGAAAGTGCACCAAACACCCTCCATGACTTAATAATGATCTATGATGATGAGGAGAGTTCACAGGTTTCTGTGGTGACTCTGGTGTAGATCATAGAGGAAAAGGAACCCAAGAAGGCATCTTCCCCAGCTCTCAATGCTCAAATTCAAAGCCTTCCATAGAGTGACTAGGAGGTCAAAAGTGTCTTAGACATTGAGATACTCAAAGTATTGGGGACCCAAGTGGACAACCAGAAGGATGATCTAGGGTTGAGATAAAAAGAAGAAGAAGTTCCACAACATGAATCAACATCTCAACAACCGATTATCAAGTAAGTACCGAGATTTCCCTTGATGCTTCAACTTCATTTGGTACTTTACCTCTCGATCAGAAACAACTAGAGGCCAAAATTTTGGAACACACAGAAGAGGTTCAAGAACCCAGTCTTGAACAAATATACACCATCGAGAGCCTAGGAAACATGCTTACTTAGGGAGAGCAGCAAATCCTCGAACCCGTGGATGAGGTCGCTAGTATATAAGACATATCTTATGATTGAAAGAGGAAATCCATCATTAAAAAAACCACCAAGAAGAGGAGAATTACTTTGGATCGCTCCATCCTCATCACCATAGAGGAGAAATTTAGCACAGAGCATGCCAAGACATCCGAGCTTATTGGCATAGGGATGGAAATCATAGATGCCACCCTGGATAAAGAAAGGAAGGATGAAGAGGAGTTGGCCGCTGCACTGAAGGATTTGGATCATCTATGCCAATTGGAAAAATATTATTAGGACTCCACATAGGCCACGGTGTTCCTGAGAAGTGAATTCCAGGAGGCCTACAATAAATTTACGAATGAGTGACACCTTTTCAGTGCAGGGATATCCGATTTCCAAGAAGACTCCCTCATGACATTGGTGACATGCAAGGATATGGAAATATGGTATGATAAATAACACCAAGCAGTGGAAAGGATTGACTACATCAACGCGGTTCAATAGGGCCGAGACATTGAAGAGAATGGCATCCAGGTACTAAGGTATAGCGACATCGATCACATAAAGAAGTTGGATGAATATTGGGTGAAAATGGACCAAGAACCTCATTAGGAAATCCAAGAGAAATGGGTCGAGTGTGAAAAGAGATGGACAAAGATCAACCAGGCGATGAGAAACATCGACCTTCCAAAATTCAACACACCTGATGACTTTGTTGACTTGCATGACATAGTCAAATTACATGTTGAAAAAGACTCATCATGGGCTATGGAGATAACAAAGGTGGTGAAAATGGCACAAGGTCAAGTGCAACAGTTCATGGAACACCCGATCAAGGCTTAGACAATGTCGCAACAGTTAACTACTAGAATATTCAAGTATCGGGCATGGATAGTGGAGATAAAGGAGATCCTTTTGGCCCCAATGGATCAAAACATATTCTTGTATGCCAACACATGTGAGGATCGCTTCATCAAATGGTTGGAGTACGAGAAGAATCATCCACTCAAGTGAAACCATTTGAAAGTCCCATGTGGTGATGTTTTGTTTTACTTAGCTTGCACTTTTGATAGTTATTTTTAGTTAATAATATGTTATAAATAAGAGGATCGACATTTTATAAGAGGCCGATGGTTTTGGAAAAGACCCTCATTTTGGAATTTGTAAAGAACTATTTCAGAGCTACCTTAATTGAGAAGTCTTGTTTAGAACCAGCGACAATTTTGTGTTCATTTTTCATCAAAAGCATGTGTGATTGGATCTGAAGAAGAATTATTTATGATTTTCATCTCATAAATGGATGTTGTAATGACTAAGAGCCTCTGAATCTATTAATAAGTTATATGGTTCAATATTTTTATAGTTCTTGTCTTTAATGATGAAAAATAAATCATTGTGTTAATGTGTGATCAATGATTAGATCTAAGGAAACTATTTTTCTTTCCATCATTTATTACATGTATGTTTTCTTCTGATAATTGTGTCTCAGCCAATGATTGAAACACCATCAGGTTATTGTATTAGTACTAGGCTTATCATAGGTTCAAGAATCATTTTCCGCATGTTGGAGCATAAGGGTTATCCCAAGCTTAGCCTTCTTCAATAGTTAAGCATTTCCACTTTGTTACATAGCTGGTTTATACCAGCATTATCTTGTATCGGTCCCACCTATAAGATAAAATAAAAAAAGAGAATGTTCAAACTGAAGGAGGAGCTTTCACAAGAAGACATCCTATCAATCACTACATAAATCCCATCGATTAATTGGCCGGATCGCAAGATCTGGAGAACCATTCCACCATTAAATGCTAGAGAGTCTAATTGCATTTGTTGGCACAGTGGTAGACCCAAGGTTCAATGGTACAACAACGCACCAAAAAAACCCTATCTACCGACCCTTTCGAAAACACCTGTGAAGCAGATGAAGTCTCACTCGAGGTAGAGGCAGGTGTGGTTGCAAGACTCATGTGTCTGCAACCTTAGCTAGGACATGGATTTATGATCATAACACTTAGCAATAAACTAGCATAGATTATTCATCAATATTCAACCCTTATGATACTTCACAGACGACACAGAGCATCACATTATGTACTTAGATCTAAGATAATTCAGTACTTAGCCACAACAAGATAGATTAGATTCGGTAGATCAAGAAAGAAGCATATTACATACCAGATCTAACATTCATTCATATATCAAAAGAACAAAGCATAAATAGATCTATATAAACACATCAAAGCACTTTAGCAAGGAAGGGATAAACACATCAGGTCGAGGCACAAATAAAAACACACAGATTTACCATGGTTCACCCCCACCCTGGGGCTACATCCACAAAGTATTATTGTTTATTAGCTCCAGTTAATCAGGTTACAACACATAGCCATCCTAATACCTATTTGCATAGGACAAAATATCTGCGCAGCTCTCTAGATCCTTCTTCCTTGCACTACAGCACAAAGCCTTTTACAGTCTCTCACACAGGGACTTACACTCGACAATGCAAGCCTTACATAAATTGCACAAAGCCTTGATCACACAGATTCAACCCTTGGCACTTAGCCTACATCACATAGATATATCATCCACTCCCTCTCTATATGGCCTAGAAATCTATATATATAGATACAAAATAGGCCTAAACATGGGAAAACCATGGGCCTACATCCCAATCCCGTTACATTATCCCCAAAAACCACAAAAAGGATCGATTACATGATTTCTTCTTCGCATTGCGTTGTGTCTTTGACAAGCTGTCGAAGTCCCAAAAATGGTCAAATATGACCAAGTGTTCCTCAAAACTTGGTCAAGGGCCAACAGGCCCCCAACACTCACCTGTGACTCGTCCCGAGTCACTCAAGTCTGGGTAAGTTTTCCTCAAAGGTCTCGAGCTTGTCTAGAGCTACTTCGACTTGTCTCTATGCTACTTCTTCTTGCTTAGTGAATTCCTAAAAAACCACTTCACTAATAGGTCCTTCCAATTGTTGCTCGACTGTAACAACTACTTGTTCTAGTAGTGTTCCTTGGCCTTAAATTTCTTCAAATAGTAGGTAAGTCGCCTCCTGGCTCGGCTAGAGTTTCTGGGTGACTTCCATCACTCTGTTATGTGTGGTAAGAATGAGTTGTTGGGAAGTGCGCTATTCCTGGGATCTCTTCATTCTCTCGATGGGTGATAGGATCTTGAGCTCCACCTGTACTGCATCTGCATGCTTCTTTGCTTCCTGGAGTTGGGACTCCAGTTTCTTCAACTCTGGGTCTTTAGATAGTTGTTCATATATCTGCACGCTTCTTCTACTTAGTTGTTTACATTCTGCAACAAGTGTTTTAATCCTATCAACTATGCTCTGAGCATTCAATTCTTGCTGGTTGCACACTTCTTGTGGAGTTTGTGGTATGGTATGAAGCTCTAAGTCCATGACCCTTTGTTGAAGTTGTTGAATGACTTCAGCCAACTTCGTCACTTGGCGCTCTATGGGCTCTTCAGCCTTCTACTCTAAGATGGTCACTGAACGAAATGATTTGTTGACTACTTCTTCAATTCCTATCTGCTTTACAAGCAACTACTCTTTCTCTTTTTGGATCTTCACTCTGTCTTCTTCAAATTGTGCTTGGAGAGCATTCTTCTCTTGTTACACAACCTTTCATTGTTCAATAATTTCATCCTATGATTTCTTTAGGGCCTGGGTGGCCTGCGCTTTTTCTTCTTGAGCATGTCGAAGGTGTACTTCGACTGTATCAATAATTTTGCAGAGATGAATTGATTCATCTCCCACTTCTGTCGTTCCTTCTGGTAGAGGTGTAGTAGAGATTAATCGGCTAGACTGGAGTGCTTGCTGTACTCCTTGGAGCGCGATCTCAATTTGGCTATACATTTGTTCCTACTTCACCTTCTGCTTCTCTATGATTTCCTTTGAAGAATCATTGACCTCTGCAACAATGAAATCAAAGTCATCCAACATGAGGGTAGTTCGCATCTTGGTTACAGAGGTTCTTGGTTTCTTTCTGGAGGAAGGTTTCAGAGGTGAGACCTTCCTTTTCTTCGATGAGTCTTCTTCGACCCTAGGTGGTGGTACTTTGAATTTCTATTGTTTGATTTCTGTACCTTCTTTGTCATCACCTTCTTCATCTGGTGTAATGGAAGCCGTCCTTACAGATAGGCTGTCAACATCTTGGATTTCTTCAGTCTTCTTCGTGGTGTTTGCTTTCTTTGTCTTACTGGGCCCAAGTGTATCCTGCGCAGTTCTGGGGCTGTTGATGTCGGAAATTTCTGTGGGGTTTGCTGAAACAAGGAGGTCCATTGACCATTCCTTGGTGATCTCTTCTACGTCTTCTTCTATCATCTTATAATAGGACTGAAGTTGTTCCTGCACCTCATCAGCGTGTGGGGTTAGGTATATAAAGTGGCAGTCTGCACTGAAATTTATTATAGGTTGGAATCTCTATAAAGTGTTTGGGGTTATGCATGGTTCACTCCTTATGGCTTCTTACAATTGGTTATAGTACGTGTCGAAAATGACATTTGATTTCCATTGCTTTCTCATGTTGTTCGAGTACCATAATGTACTGAAATTCATGGATAGTGTCTCAAAGGGGTTAAGGTTTGATAAGGTTGCACCTTCTAGTAGCTCCCATATAAACAAAAGTGATCAGTATTAGGAGACAGCTAAAATGGAATTCATGCCCCTGATCCTGGGCTTCTCTGTAGTCAATCTCCAGTTGATTCACCAGGTACTTTTCCCAGTTCATCTGTAGTCCCTCTGCGTACTATCCTGCAAGGTCAACTACAAATCCATATACTTGTGTTGGTTGATTCTTGCGTACCAACTTCCCTATGATCAGTTGGCATGCAAGGTGCACTGCACAGCTTTCAATAGAAGCTACCTTGTAGCCTCTTGCACCTTTCTCAACATCACCATAGGCTTCTTTGATCTTCTGTGCAAGAGAATGGTCTGCAGTATTTCTAGGATAGTACTCATGGGGATCAGGGCCCTGCATGATAAGCCCAATTATCCTATTGATCATCGCTATATCAATATTTATGCGATGATCTAACCACAAGTATCCTCCATGGTAACTTGCTAGCAACAATTTTAGACAAGCATTCACCTCCTAGTGTTTCCCGAAGTGCGGTATTTTCATAACGTTGAGCAAATTAGACTGCATGAGGTTCATCATCCATTGCTCAGGGATGAGCTTCAAATTTTTTCCCTTAGTTCTCATCAAATACTTATACGGGGTGAGCATGCTGTAAGCTTTATGGTCCCGCAGGTTGAAGTCGCAAAACTTCAATGCTGTAACCTTGTCTTGATTTGCGCAGTAGGTGTGTACTCCTTTTGATAGATATGCAGTGACTAGGGTGTATTCAAAGTCTCTAGGGACACTGTCCCTGTTAATATCACTTCTCAGAGGGAGCATGTAATCTGGTAGGATGGATGGCACTAACTTCACGTTGGCTATGTCATCCTTATGCTTCGTTCTTCTTTCTGCACTGACTCGAGATGTTCTTAAGCAGTCGACGGGGAGGCTTGCACTCCTCTTGTTGATGATGCTTAGACTCTAGTGGACATTCTTCTTTCCAACATGGCTCTCTCAATCATTAAATCAAGAAGGACCTCTATAATTGATTCCTCAAGTACGGTGAGCTCGTCAGAAATACGCACTCGGGAAAGATAATCGGGGTCATGATGATCTCAAAATGTTGCACTAGGATGAACAATCTACTTGCAATGATCACTGTAGACAATCACTAGTTCTGTGGGCTTCGATTTTTCAGTTGGCAAAAGTGTTCTTTGGGCACAGCGCAGTGAAATAAATAGGAAATTCGTCAATGGTCTGCTTGCAATGGGTATGAAGCTTTCATGAACGTTGATCCATCTGTTATGGCATGGTCGAATGGTCTAGTGGTGATCCTTTAATTCTTTTATGTCCGTTCGGGGTGGAAGTCAAATGGGTATATTGGTCCAATGGCTATATTGCTTTGCCACGATGAAGTGTCGTATGTCGTTGTTCTGAGATCCCAACAAAGCTCAATTCTTGTGATTTTTTCTTCTGCGAAGTTTCCTATGGAATATTCTGTAACTTTTATATCTTGGATCTCTTCTTACTTAACTTCCTAGCCTTCTTCCTAGTGAGCTTCATCTCGGTCATCCTTTTTCCATTCTGATTCTTATTTTCTCTCGACATAGTCACTTCGCGATGCTTAGATTCTTTCTTCAAATCCAAGGGTAATACACCTTCATCATATGGATTAGGTATTTCAGTCTTCTGTGGTTCCTCTAATTCTCTTATAGCTTCAGCATCCAAGTCCCTAGTGTTTAATAGCTTAGATATGTTCTCTTGTTCTTCCATCAAGTAGGCGATCTTTCTAGTCATAAATTCCATGATTTCCATCTTCTTCTGTTCTAGGGCTTCCTTTTCTTCTTTTCTTCGGATATGGTCTTTTTCAATCCATATCTTGCCTAAAAAATATGGAAATGGGGCATAGTCCTCAATAAATTTAATAACTTTGAAGTCTTCCTCTTTCGAAGCTCCATGGGTACTCATATCTATCTGGGTAATCCTGCCACATAAGATTACCATTTTTCCTTTAAACAACCCTATTTTTCCTAGTGAAGGAACCATATCAGGCCTTCCTAGGGTTTCCAAAGTACTTTTTGTCATAATTTTCATCTGTGTTCCCTCATCCAAAGCACAGTCAATGTTGAAGTCTGCTATTCTTACTTCGATTTTCTCCTTTTATTTGAAGATCTCTGACAAAGTAGCATCTTTATGTTCATCCAGGGTTTCTTTCATTTTTAGCAACATAATCTTTGATTCTTTCTGGGGTTCTTCTATAATATTAGTCTCTTGATCTCCTTTAAGTTTTGCTTGCTCCATATTCATCTTTTCAAGTCTAGCAATCATTCTAGGGAAATCCAGTACTTCATGGTCCATAGCCTTACAACAGAGGCAACTAGGGTTTCTGCCAGGGCATTCCTTAGCAAGATGTCCTGGTCTTATGCAACTGTAACAAAGATTTAATCCTCTCTTTCTCTTCAATGATCCCCAACTTTTCATATACTGCGTGTTAGGATTATAATGTCTAGCCTGCAAAAATTTCTTTCTAGGATCCTACATCCATTGGTTAGTCCAAAAATTCTTTCTATGCATAGGTATAACATATCTATCATTGTACTTATTAGATCTATTCATATCAAACATTCTTTCATCTAACAATGGCCTAATTTTCAAGCTAGAACAAAATCTATCAAGCATACCTAAATCCATACTTTAGAAACAAAAATTTTCACTTCTTTTACTTATACAGGGCACAAAGCTTCCAAATCTAAGAACTTTTAACTATTCTTACCTTTATCAGAGCATATAGCTTACATATGTTACTTCTTTTCTTCAATATCAACCTCTTTTCTTGTAGATTTGACTTCTTTCCTTCAAATTTGTCCTTCCTTCTTCAGCACAGAGATTTTTAGACCAAGTGGATAACTACACACTAGGGAATAGATCCATTCACAAAGCTTTTACAATTTTAGGACGAATCTTTGCACAAAGCTTCTTCTGCTCAGTTCCCAACAATCATAGTTTCAGGTTCCGATAACGGAACCATTTTTTGGCACAGGGGTAGACCCAGGGTTCAATGCTACAACAATGCACCAACAAAACCCTAGCTACCGACCCTTTCGACAACACCTGCAAAGTAGATAAAGTCTCACCCAAGGTAGAGGTAGGGGTGGTTGCAAGACTCAAGTGTCTACAACCTTAGTTGGGACACATGTATGTGATTATAACACTTAGCAATCACCTAGCATAAATTATTCATCAATATTCAACCCTTATTATACTTCGTAGACGAGACAGAGCATCACAATATGCACTTAGATCTAAGATAATTCATTACTTAGCCACAATAATATAGATTAGATTCGGCAGATCAAGCACTAAGCATATTACATACCAGATCTAACATTCATTCGTATCTCAGAAGCAAAAAGCATAAATAGATCTATCTAAACACATCAAAGCACTTTAGCAAGGAAGGGACAAACACATCAGGTTGAGGCACATAGCACAACACACAGATTTACCGTGGTTCACCCCCACCTTGGGGCTACATCCACAAAGTCTTCTTATTTATTAGCTTTGGTTAATTAGGTTACAACACATATCCATTCTAATCCCTCTTTGCATAGGACAAAATATCTGCACAGCTAGTTAGATCCTTCTTCCTTTCACTACAGCACAAAGCCTTCTAGAGTCTCTCACAGGGACTTGCACTCAGCTATGCAAGCCTTACATAAAATGAAAAAATCTTTGATCACATAGATTCAACCCTTGGCACTTAGCCTACATCACATAGATATATCATCCACTCCCTCTCTATATGGCC
>JASDQU011177799.1:0-22914 GCA_032191745.1 Picea mariana
ATAATGGTAAATAAAATGGACCGAAGAGGTAAATCCATGATGTCTTTGATTGCGATTCTACCTCCCACTAATCTCGATCCTGGGACACAATAGTTTGCCAAGTACTCATCCACAGGCACGGGAAGTGCCCTCTGTCCAGATAAAATAACAAGGGCCCCTCACTTTGAGAGAACAGTCAAGAAGTACACATCTTCCAACTCATAATAAGAAGTTGTGTTCCAATTTTGAACCCTTGTTCTGCAACTGTTCCACAACTTGATCATATACTCGAGAAGAAGAATCTATTTCTTCATCTTTTGCATTTTGAAGAACTTGAGGAGACCACAATTCCTCAATGCGACTCTTGATCGAGGACTTTGCAAGGCGACCACATCATTGAGCTCGTTCTCTCTTTCTTTCCACTCGATCATGACTTTTGCCGAGTTTACCTATAATCATCAACAACCCAAAAGTCATTAGTCACGCTTTTTCAGTAATTATTGAGCAATAAAAAACTTAAAAAACATTTTTGCTCTTTTTATGAGGCCAACGCCCCCTTTACACGCACACCAGGGCGCCAACACTCCCTTAAAAGGGCCACCAGGGCATTGTGCAAAAAGATAATGCCCCCCTCTACACATTGAAGGAGCGTTAGTGGGTTTTTGGGCGTTTTTGTGTGTGTTTTGGGCAACGCCCTTTACCCTCTTACAGCAGAGCGCTAGCACCTTTCCTTTGAGCTTGAAGGAGCGCTGGAAAAATCGGGCAACACTCCCCCTAACAATATAGAGGAGCGTCGAGCCCTTTTTGAGCGCTTGTGTCATCCTAGAGCATCAATTTTTGAACCCAATTACTGCGTAAAAACAAAATGTAAACCGTGTAAATTAAAGAGAGGAAGAAGAGCACCAATCTGGTCCAGATGGCGACAAAAATAGCTGACCGTAGCTCCGGAACCAATCAACGCAAGATCACCCTCCAAAGCTCAATTTCTCCACTGCTACAAATCTTTGCACAATTTCATCATTGAGCTCGTTCTCTCTTTCTTTCCACTCGATCATGACTTTTGCCGAGTTTACCTACAATCATCAACAACCCAAAAGTCATTAGTCACGTTTTTTCAACAATTATTGGGCAATAAAAAACTTAAAAAACATTTTTTCTCTTTTTATGAGGGCAACGCCCCCTTTACACGCACACCAGGGTGCCAATGCTGCCTTAAAAGGACCACCAGGGCGTTGTGCAAAAAGATAATGCCCCCCTCTACACATTGAAGGAGCGCTGGTGGGGTTTTGGGCGTTTTTGTGTGTGTTTTGGGTAGCGTCGTTTGACTGTAGCTCCGGCACCAATCAACGCAAGATCACCCTCCAAAGCTCAATTTCTCCACTGCTACAAATCTTTGCACAGATGAAATGGTAAAAGACATTTTTACCCCATTTTACTATTATAAATTTCATTTTTGCCTAAGACATAGTTATTTTGGGTTTTGAAAAATATTTTGGAGGCCTTATTAATATGCTGGCATGCAGTTTTGACATTATTGACAGGTTTCAGAGCAGTTTTGTTCAGCTTTGATCTTGTCACATTATCGAGCATAGTCTTAGTTGAATCTCACGCTCGAAAAACATAAGAACACACCCAATAAACTTTTATCTCTTTCTCGGACTTGCATGGATACATGAAAAAGGAACCCCCTGGAGTCGTCTTTAAGCTCTTTCCAGACTCTCTAAACATGAAAAGAATGCCAAGTGATCTTGCTTCCTTTCCCACTCGTTAAAAGGTTTGAAAGGGTGACTTTTGAGTGATAATTTATTCTTTTTTGGCCTCACGAGACTAACATTACGAAAAAGGACAACACTGCAGTCGTCTGTAAGTCATTTTCACACTCTCTAAATATGAAAAACCACTGAGTTTACCTTCTCTAGACTCGTTAAACAATCATACATTGAAGGGCCCATACGGGGCTAAACCCTTACTTCTTCCAATTCGTTAAATAAAGGAAGAGGGACTTACCAAAGGTGAGTTATATCGAGCATGTGTTACCCTCCTCGAGCTCGCTAAATCAAAAAGAGGTACTCGTCTATTTGGATGGGGAAAAAAATAGAAAGAAGCAAGCCAAACAATTTTTGAGAACATTACAAGCAACTCTTACAATCGCCCTTGAACACGATACTTTGTCTTTGCACACATTTTAATCCGCTGAACCTCTGCATTGAACCAATCCTCTGAGTTTTCTTACTCCTTTGGGTCACCCGACGAAAGTCACAATATCCACTGCATTATCGTGTTTTGGTCCATGTCATGTTTCTGCTGTCGTGCCTCAGTGTTCAAGGGAAGTATTTGCCGCAAGAGTTAACCATCACAAATTTTTGTTTCAATACCTGTGTCAGTCCATGTTCTTTTGATCCACCAATTATATCTCTGTGTCAGTTTTGTGTCGTTGATGGGGGATACATCAAGGCCCTCCTTCTATGAGTTTGTTCCTGTCGACTTCAGTACATTATCCGGGAACTAGACTTAGAAACCATTTAGTACTTTGGGACTTGCATGCCTCAATGGCAGGCCTCCTCACATCCGACAATGGGTTTACATCATTGACCTTTGACCAAGTGATTCCACAGATGTTCGACTTCATCTCATCCATTCACATTCGTTGGAATGTACTAGAGTACCTTGGGAATCATTGACATCAATGGTGATTTCCCTCGCGCTTGTTAACGGTTTACCTCATTGACTGGTAATCAAGTGGTTTCTACCATGTTCGACCTCAGCACATCTATTCACATGGTTAGATTCATACTACATCGGGATCGGTAAGAAGACCCTGGGTTGAGTCATCACTCTTATATGAACTTTGCCCAGGTTGTGACGAAGTTTCTTTTGAACATTGACACATATACTGTCACATAGATCCACTTTGTATTGATCGTGGCTATGTCTTGTCGTCTCGTAGATCCACTATGTATTCTTCGTGGTTGTTAGTGCTAGAAGTTGCCCCTAGACTGCTATAGGGTCAAGCCTAGCACATCTTCAGTTATTGCTATGATTTTAAAAATAAGGATGTGTTTGGGTTTTGAAAGAAGGTGGATCAGGTAAAGTGAAAGAGAAAGAATAAAGGAATAAGCTAAAATGCAGACCAGTGAATCACCATTGGGCATGGAGTCAAGTAAACACTCTGTTAGATTGAAGGCCAGTACACTGCATATCAGACAAAATACTTATATGATGATGGTTAGAAGAATGGAGAATGTGAAGAATAGTAGAACATACACCAAACAAAGATTCTCTCTGGAAAATGGATTTGACAGGTACTTGAACAAAGCACACAAACAACAGGCAGATCATAACAAATCTTGCTGCTCAAGAATCTATTGTTTATGGACAGTCAATGATTCTCAATGGCTGTAACTCGTTCAAGCAAGATGGAAAAACAGAATGGAAAACGAAGAAATCACAATCTGATAACACAACTCACAGGGATGTTCAATGTCAAAAATGAATGCTTAATAAAACTGCACATAGGCTGACAATGCTCATACACAGGATGATTAATCAAATTCTTCTCAAGCCTTACCCTCTCGGGTCTCTCCCCCCCTTCCGACTATCCTCTGATCATTTGCTTTATATCCTTTACAAAAAAAAACTGAGATCCTAAGAAGAAGGATCAAAAAGCTAATAATAGCATATGATCAAATCAGATTACAAAATAATAGGATCAAATCCAATAAAAAAGAGTCAAATCTTATCCAAAATCCATAGTCTTCAATAGCTTCTCTGTATGCTAGAGATTGTATACATATCGCAAAGGCTTCTTTGACAGCTGGAACTTATACCTCATTTTCCCAACAACTGGAGCACCTATCGAATGTTGGACTGTTGAAATCAAGATGTATCATTGACCAAATCTTCATGTACAAGAAAATCCACTAGTCTGTAGGTGATTGTGTATGAGAAAATTCAGTGGGTGAGTAGATTCAATGAATAATCTAAGTGCTAGGCATTGACACCTTTTCATCCTCGACCAGAAATAGAATTCAAGTCGAATTTGTCTTCTTCCTTGTTGGTTAATCCATTTGCGTAAATGATATATACAAGATCTTATCATCGTCTAATTGTTGGAGAATATCTGCTACCCATGTCTTCTTATGCATGCTCTAAGTTAATGAATTGTGGATCATGTTTTGAGTTTTATGAATGTTGCAATGGATCCTCTATCCAAAGGAATGGACTACCAAAACTTTGGCTAGGTGCATTTGTATCTCAAAAAAAGTTTTTCTGATAATGTTGCAATTGAACAATCAAAACTCTATTCCTTTCCCTGTAACTCTAAACCCTTACAAGTGAAGTTATTTTTCTCCTGTTCATCGCCAAAATGACCTACATAATTTCTTTTTGTATTTTCATATCTGTAACAGGCTCTTCTGCCTTTCGGGCCTAAACTTGTTGATCTTTTTTCCTTGGGATTTAAGTCTCTTGGATCTGTTATCTCGAGAAGACGACCGACCTCTTTGTTTCGCCTCAGATGTGCAAATGCTTTATCAGTTGTGAGAACTCTAGATGGTTCTACAACATACTCGGCTCTAAAGTCACCCCAAGGAATCTCCGCGGGATCCCTTTTAGAATTGACTGTGATTCTGTGGCCATGAATGGCTAAGCAATTGAAAAGTTGAAACCCTTCTACCTTGTGTCGTGTGCATTGAGCACTTTCCTAGGGGGCCAGGTATGGCCCCCCTTGGTTACGTGCAACGTTCGGCTCTAGGCTACAACCCGGAGCCGACAGGGTTTGGGGCAATGCCCCAAATTTTGTTTTTTGGGCGGTTTTGCTATGTTAGCGGATTTTGCTATTTTTAGCGGTTTTCTAAATTAATCCCAGATTAAGGGATAAGAGTTGAAAGGTGCGACACCAAGGAAGGTTGGTTTTCTCTCGGTTAAGGGTTTCTAGCGTAAATCTTTGTGTACTATGTTTACAAGCCATTGATTAATTTATGTTTTTCTTAAGAATATGTATTGATTGCTTTACTTCACATGCTTAAAACTTACAATATGGTGGTTGCCTTGTAACTTAGAGTGATGTCATTATGTTTCAGCCTAGTGGCCTATCTCGAAACTTTGAGTGTTTTGAGCATCATGTAACGGTTCTTGGGGCTATCCCCATTCTAATTGTCTCTATGTTTTGCCTCACTTGATGTCCGCACTAGGTCAAGCATTGTAATCAACATTGATGAGTTTCTAATAGGTAACATTCATGAAATATGGGGAAGCATTGAGGGGGTTCCCCACAAGGTTTCCTTGGGAAAAAAACTTTCAATGATGTAGTGGGAGCTCATAACTAACTCTATCTAGTGATAGTTTTTAATCTTTATATATATCATTTTCTGCTAGAAGAGATGTGAAGTTTTTGGATATATAAAATATGTTTCTATTAGGATATACTTACATAGTCAAAGGGGTTTAAGTTGTACCAAGGTTGTTGTTAATGTTGTTGGGCATTTGGCTAGTTCCATGCAACGAATGCATAGTTCAAAACCCCTATGTGAGGCACATTAGTTTACATTGATGGGTTTACTAAGGATGTGATCCATAAATACGGGGAAGCATCCCTTGAATTTTCATGCAAAAGTTTCCTTAGTGAAAAAAAATGCAATTACATGATAAGGAATTTCACTCTAGGATGTCGATTCTTGACAAAAATATCAAAGTAATATATTCAATGAGCACCCACTTAATTAATATTTTACCTCGTTCAACCTACACCTTCAACCTAACCAATACTTGATAGTTATTTTGAGTTCATCAATCCGTAAACAAAAGGTATTCAAACCAATGTATCTACCTTTCTCAACATTGAAATAAATAAATAAATAAAACACCTATTCATCCATTACCTTTTGCCCCACAAGGGATCAACCTCCACAATTTCTCTAGTCCATACCCCATTCATAGATAACCCACTCGCTACCACTTGGGGAGCCTATTACCTTTGTACCTTTCACCCAACCTGAGACCCATCATAGTTACCTAAAAGTAGACACACACCCTAGTGGCACATGGAACAGATCTTGTGGTAGCCACTAGTGGGTTTGAACATGCGACTATATAGATTTTGTGGACTAGAGGAGCACTGGAAACCATGATAACTAAGGTGGTTATTGAAAATTGTTTACTATGATTTACAACATAAAAGCAAGGTTTGTAACCTAATTCTACCTATTCTCTAACTACAACAAAATAATTTAATAACTTGCATATTGAATCAAAGAAGCGGGCCTCGAGTTGCATTAGGGTTGCATCAACCTAATGCAACTCGATGCCTATTTCTTTGATTCAATATGCAAGTTATTAAATCATTTTGTTGTAAATAGAGCATAGGTAGCATTGTGTTACAAACATTATTTATATAGCATTGTATTACATGATTGAATTCCCATGATTGACAATGACGGGGATTGCCATTAATGTATGCATTAAGTCCCAAGGTACTTTTACATATCTCTAATCTCAATCCTAGCTGCTTTTGTCACATTTCTCCGCCCAATAAAGTCATTATTCTTAAACTATTTCGCTAATAATTTGTGTCCATCTACACCATCAACCTTCATTAAACATCTTTATTCACCATTATATATCCAGTGTGGTTAATACATCAATTTTCTATATTTTTAGTGATTAAAGACGATTATATAGTAGTTTTACTAATTATAGTTTATGAAGTGTGTTTAGTTCTTGTACCATTAGTGCAATTCATGTACTTGACATTGTTGTTTGACATATTTACACATTTCTAGAAGGAAAACCAAGACATGGGTTTTATCTGCAGCGGCCTCGACATGTTTTGGAGTCACTCATAACGCGCCCAGGTTGCATGTGTGGACCTTCAGCTCATAAACAACACTTCAACGCAATTTGGAAACAATTTTCAAACATCAAATGTACAACACGATTTATGGACAGATGAAGACATATCTCTATATTCTAAAACATGGGTTTTGTTCCCAGTATGGTAAATTGAGTATGAAATGGGAAAGTTTCCAAAAGGAGATACAATTGAAAAGATAAGGGTGGTTCTTTATCACGAATTTGCCCAAATTGCAGTAAAACCCAGATTTTGTGATTTCTTCCCCAAAATTGTAAAATTGGTTTTAACAAATTTGGGGATTCAATTATATCATTCCCCACTGAATTTTTTATGTATAAACAAGACTCCATGGTAGAGGAGGGCATTTCATCATCATTATAGAAAGATTCATTGTGGCAGAAAGTCGGTGTGCCACCCTTTTATAAACAAAGTCGATCTTCCATTAATGAACGTTATTTGTTCTTGAGATTTGGTGCATTATTCCAATTTGATTTGACTGTTCCTAGTAGCACCAACCACCTGGGAAGGGCTCCTCAGTGTGGGTAAGCATTTCTATGTTTTCATAGCATAGGTTTTGTAGATTTCATTATTGATTCCAGAGATAGGATTATTTTGTTTTTAATTATATGTCATGGTTTTAAATACAATGATGTTTTTATTATTACCCCATTTTTGTATCTTGTTTAACACCTGTTTACAAGTTGAATGGTAACAGTCTTAAATCTCAGCTCAAAAATTGATTGGATATAAGAACATAATCGTGACAACACACAATACTTAATGGTTTAATTGATATATATGCAACAAAACCATGTTCAACAAATTGCATTGGTTTATGATTTGGATCACAAGCAAAACATACCTCTATTTTGACCTCAACTAGTTTACGATTTTGCAATCTATATAATTGCATTTCCATCTCACCTATGATAAGTATATATTTGTTTAGAGATATAAAATTAGGGACAATAGTTTGGTTTTAAACATAGTTTATGGTCTTGCAGTATGTATTGAGATAAAGGTTTTGATTGTGTTACACATAGTTCACATTGTTTGGATTTGTTGCTGCAAATGACCTGTAGTTTGTCTCATCTTTAGAAACACTAACCCTACTCTACTTCTCAGTGGACGTCAATTTGATTTATTAATTAGAGTGATGCTTTGTATGGTGTGTTTATTTTCTTATTAATGCAATTTAAAGAATTCTTTGTTTGCTACAGTTATTGAGCTTGTTTAAAGAGTTGGATCAATCACTAATATAGATACAGGAACACTTAAGTGAAAGGTTGTATCTCGAGCCTTTAGTGAGGTCAGATCTTAGAAGCTTGGAAACTGCTCTTATTGTGATCTTCCACTCTGCTATAAGTAAATGAATGTGTTGGAATAAGCATAAGATCAGCTAGAGTCATATTTGCATGTAGATAAGACATCTGGATGCAAATTGCAGCACCACCACATAGACTTGTTTTATTTAACACATCGATTATAGATGCAAGTGTGAGGACCTGTTGTTAATCTCTAAGTATTATTCATTGAGCTGGTAAATTCAACATTCAATTAGTAACCCACATGCAAGGTTTTGAGTAACCTTATGTTGATTGATTAGAAAACCTCTATGAGTAAAACTCTATTTTCTACATTTCAGAAATAGGTTTTATTTTATTGTGAACAATAACTAATTTCTCTTGTACTTGAATATAACCTCATATATGATAGCACTCACACTTAAGCTGGTAAGTGAAAGAATGCATCATGAGCCTTGAGAGGAGATTTAGACATATAACTAGTTATTGGCCTTTGAATTTGATTTGTTTATCAACATTTTGATTCCTTTTATTCATAGGCAGTGTAAACATCTATTGATTGACAATTAAGAAGAGAACATATCATAGATGTCTTCATGCGTAGATCAATGACCTCGACATGACATGAAGAGCCATTGAATTATGCTAATGCTTAATAGCAGTCTTGTGGACAAAGTGAAGGTGTCTAACATTTCCTTCTTGTTAGTCTCTCTATGCTTTGATGAATGATTGGATTACAGTGTGATTTTCTTGTCTCTTGAAAAGTTTGTTTGTTTCATTCTACTGTCAGCATTAGTTGTTAGCATAGGTTAGAAAAACCTTTGGTCCTACATTTCCTGTGCTTGCATCTCTAAGTTTACGAACTCTTGGTCGATAATTTAATGTCGATAAATTAGCATATAATTTTCTTGACAACCACCAGGGTCTTATCAAGTTATTAGTCTTGGAGGAGCTCGAGAAGAAAAATGACACCTGGGAGGATTTCATAACGCGGAACCAGTTCGGGGAAGATCAAAGGGTTGAGATAGAACATGATCCTGAGGGCATAGGGACAAAAGGTGAAGAGGCTTGAAAGAAACTTGAAGGGGATGAGGAGAAGTATGAGGAATGCGAGCAAGATAAAGAAGTCGGGGAACCTAAGGAGGAACATGAGGAAGAAAAAGGGGGATCATGTACGAATGAATATAACCCTAAGTTTGAGGTAGAGGATGAAAATATCCAGGTCATATTAAGCTTCAAGAAGCCAAGAGGATCAAGAAATAGAGGAGTCTCTGTGACGCCTACTCCACCAAGAATGATAAGGAGTCGAGACAGAATTGCTTGAGAATCAAGCCAACCTCGGAAAACAATAGAGAAAGAGGTAATACTCGATACCCATCCTAAGAAAAAACATTCAAAGACTCTTAGTGAAATAATAATTGTGCATGATTAGTCCGTAGAGCATGATGAATTACACGGTGACCCCGAAATCGCAAAAATCGTTGAAGAAATCCAATTAGGTAGTCTATCCGTAAATGAGAGTCCAGGGGAATGGTTAGTAGATGAATTAATTGGTGTTGACAACTCAACAGGCCATGAAAAAAATGTTTGTAGACTAAAGAGGAAAGTTAAGGAGTCGACAATTATAGAGGAATTCATTAAAAATAAAAACATATTGTTGAAGGACTCTAGTGTCAAGTTTCAAGAAGAAATTTCCCGATTGAAAAGGGAAAGTAAGAGTTCATTAAGGAAGGCCTGAAGCTGGTACATGTAGGCCAAGCAAATTCGCCTATGGAATCAAAGGCTCAAAGACATAATTGAAGGATTAAAGCCAGGGACTTCTAAGCTAAATGTATCTGCTCATGCAGTCATACAAGCCTAACACAAGACCCATAAGTAGCAATTTTGGAATTCATTTTTGAAGGGTGACTAAAGGTCCAGTTTTACATGAGTACATGCAACTTCTCAGGCATGGGGGAGATGTAGGATCTTGGTTTTGAGGTGTTTTGGTACAATTTACAAGACCTTCCCTTACTATTTACTTTGTCATTTGCGTCCTTATTACCTTATAATGACATCTCTTCCACCATTTTATCTCCAAAGCGCATTTTTGGTTCAAAGATAATCATTTAAGCCTAGGTATGTCGTTTTTCCTTATTTAATGAATGGAATGTGTTAATTAACTCGAGTTGATGACATTACTGGAACATTCCTGTAGTCTATGAATAGGCCTTGTAGTCACTTTGATGGTTGGGATATTTTCCACCTTTTCCTGCCAACTCGGAGATATGGGTTCTGGAGAGAATAGAGTATAGATGGACATCCACTATCCTAATTGGTCAACGCTCCAACAGTCGAAGTGCTATTGTTGGTCAACGATCCTATCAATTCTTGTAGCACATATGAGATCATTATGATTTCATGCATACGGTCATGAATCGTAACGAAATTACTTATATGAAATTTGGTCGGTTCGATTAGTTTGTTTGAAGCCAAAAATGTAATATCTCGACTATATTTAGTGGATTGTATCTGATCTAGAAGTCAAGGCTATTAGTTCATAATTTTAATTTCACTGTATAAATACCAGAGGAGATATTGCCCAATATATGATATGTTATGTTATTTTGTAAATTGATGAATTGATAATAGTGTTAGAGAGGCATATCACACTCCGTTCAAGCACCCATGTACTATGTTCCTTTTTTAATATAAAGACTAGTTGATGAACCATTGATTGTTGAGTTGTTGAGTTTGTAAGTGTTAACAGATATACTTTCGAGAGAAGGTAGGGCTCCCTTTGTCTCAGGAGTATTTCCCAGTGTGTTGTTTATTTATTTGTTCCATTAGAATTAAGTATAGTTTTGTTATTAACATTAATTCCTTAAAGTTCAATTCATGTAGATAGTCTGATCATAATTTTGTAGTGAGCTTATTTAATTCATGCTACAATTTCATTTATGTTATAGCTCAACTAATGTGTGTACCAAAAAGTTTTGTGCTTGGTTGTTGACAATCTAAGTGGGTGATTCTCTGGATAAGAATTGTCCAGAGCTACAGATCGTTGCAATAAATGATTACCATACTTCCGTGATTAACAAGTTGCTCATGAAATTACCTTGATCAGATGCATTAGTTTTTTATTCCGTTGCTTTCATTTTAGTTAATGGTTGTCAATATGACTAATAGAGTCGATCCAACAGAGCATTGTTGAGTATAAAACCTATATCCAACTTGCAATGCAACCTTAGAATTTCCACTGTCAAATGAACAATTAGATTTATTTCATGAGTTTGTTAGAATGGTGCGTCTTTGAAATTTGTTTTGCATATACTTTGCCTCATGCTTCATAAGCCTACAAACCTAGATTGACAATTTATGAACCAAATTCTTGTTATATAATTCACCCAACAAGGATATTTAGATAGTTAGGAGTTAGTTAATATCAACTTGGTCTAATGTGTCTTTATGTAAAGTGTGTTTCATTAGTGTGCATCATAATTATGTAATCCAATGGTCACAATTATGTTCTAGAGAGAAAGTATTTGACGGGTCCTCTTCTCCTCAATACCAATGATTATGGATCAGTGGCCTCATACCTGATTGGTCCATAATCTTTATTTAAAGAGCATGGAGGGTCATTCATTGATGATTAATTATGAGAAGATCATATGTAAAATATTTTCATTTTACATTTATATATCGCCTCGAGTGACCACATTAGTTGGGAATGTGGATTGTCTTCCTCTTTAAGGGTTTTAACCACATAATACACTAGTGTACTAATCTTTGATATATTTTTGTGAGTGGTTGTCTTAAGGTGTTCGACCTATGTTGAAATACCCTATTCATCGAACATTCATTTTGGTTGCAGGGGCAAAGGTTTAAGTATAGTCAATCTCTTCTACCTGAGAAAATACTTTGGCAACTAATCGACCCTTTATGTCTTTCAACACTTCCATTTGTTGCATACTTTATTCTATAAACCCATTTACATCTGACAAGTTTTCTTCCTTTCAAAAGAGATATAAGATCCCAAATATCATTTTCCATTAATGAACAATATTATTGATTCATTGTTGTGTCCCGATCTAGATGGGTAGCAACTTCTACAAATGTTTATGGATCGCGAGTCTTTGAAACTTGAGCCGAAAGAGAGGAGCCTCACTGGAACCATGAACATGTAAGGTGTTGATATGAAGGATCACTGACAAGATCACTAGTTGATTCTCGTGTTGTATGGACCCATCTAGGAAGTTGTAGTGTTGGTGCGGATTCATGTCCAATGAACCCAAATGGAGGAAAGTGAGCAAGTGGAGGTGGATTTTCATCTTTAGTATCACCATCTGAAGAAGAATCTAGAATATGAGCACTAGTATAGAAGTTGGAAAGAGAAGATGGCACAATCACATAATATGGCTTGTAGATTGAAGAGGGCATAAACATCAAATTAGGATTGTAGGCGAAGAGACCTTCATCAAACTTAACATATCTCGTAATTATAATTTCATTGGGATGAGATTCAAGAAGTTTATAACCTTTTACATCTTTAGAATATCCAACAAGAAGTCACTTGTCACTTTTAGGTTGTAATGCTTTCTCTTTCTCATAAGGAATGTGAGCCAATTTTGCACTATCAAATACATGAAAATAGCTTACATCTGGTTTAATTTTATCCCCTGCTTCTTCTAATGTTATATCTTTTAAAGCCTTTGTGGGAGTGAAATTAACTATGTAATTAGCACAATTAATGGCTTCCACCTCAAAATGAGGACTTTATCCCTTAGATTGGATCATACAATTTGTCATTTCTTTTAATATTTGATTCTTTCTCTCAAAAACACCATTTTGTTGTGGTGTATATGGAACGTTATGTGGCATCAAAATGCCCTGTGGAATGCAGTGAGTTGAAAATTTGTTGTTAACATATTTACCTCCATTGTATGTTATTAACTTCTTAAGTTGATGTCTAGATTGTTTTTCTACAAAGGCCTTGTAGGTCAAAAACATGTCAAAAACTTCACTCTTAAGTTTTAAGAAATAAATCCAAGTGCACATGGATAATTCATCAATAAAAGTTAATAAATATGTGAACCCAGAGAAAGAAGCATAAGGAACATGACCACACAAATCATTATGAATACGATGCAAGGGAGTCAGGGTGTGCTAAGAGGCATGTTTGGTGAAATTGTCCCAATAATGTTTGTCAAGAACATAGCTAGAACCAACACCATCTTTGCAAAAAATGAGAGAAAGACTAATCACCATATTCTAATTACACGGACATTGCAATGGGTGATATTTTATATGACCAAAACACTCATGTCAAAATTTACTTAAGTCATCCCCATGAGCAATAAAAATTGATTGAAGAGATGTTGACCCAAAGTTGTCAAATTTGTACAATGGCCATCATCTAGTTGAATTATTCTAGGCCCTATAACACTAATAGATCTATAATCACCAATAAATATTTATTTGTTACATTCATTAAGTGAATAAAAGATGGTTTTTTCGTGTTTTTTCATCATCCATATGATAAGAAGCTCCATAATAAATAAGACACTAATTAGAAGATGAATTGGATGCTACATTAAAGGAAAAATCAAAAGCAGAAAGTGCATATCGATGAGAAGAAGAGTTAGAAGAATAATGATCAAGATTGGTGGTGTGCTTCTTCATTGCAACTTTTAAGGCTTCCATCTCCTCTAAACATTTAGACTCTAGATGACCATCTCACCCTAAAAAATTACAATGTATCTTCGTCTTCTTGGTGAGGATGTTGCTTCTTCAAATTATTGGTTTTATTGTTTTGTTGTGCCACCAAGGCTTTGTTAGATGCACCCATATTGTTGATCGCTCCAAGATACGAGAGCTTATCTTGCTCTATAATCAAAGAATCACAAAAAGCTTCAAAAGAGGGCATTTTGTAAGTAACCCCTTGACTAATCAGAGCTTCTCTGGTGGAGTGAAAAGTAGATACAAAAACAAAATAGGTAGTGCCAAGCTTAGAAAGAATAACATATATAGGTCTGTTATATATCTTGATTATCTTACATTTTGCAAGTAAAAGTCTAACTGCTTTGGACTTAGATAGAAACTCTTTAATGCAAGTGAAATCACTAGGATTGAAATTAATTCGTCGATTTTCAAGTTGATGGGATCAAATCCCATTATGTTTACCAAACATCGTTGCCAACTTTTTCCATGATGCATCTCGGGTCTCAATCCCTTTAAGGTGAAACTAAAGATCACAGAGGACGAACATTCAAATTAATCAATGTGATTCATTATTTTTATTACCCCATTTAGTTTTATTTTATGCATTAAAAGGGGCAATTTATGTTCTGAAGGTAACTCAATAAATCCCCTTACTTCATAATAAATCCTCCATATGGGATTTCATAAAAAGTAGTTTGAACTGGTAAGAAATGCATCGCTTAGACTAGCCATACTACAATATGTAGGTAAAATGGATTCAAAAGTAGAAACTTATTGTCTAGATGAAATCTCTTGAAAAATACGCAATTAAAAAATGGTACTGAAAACGGACTTCAAATGTTAGAGTTATGTCTTTTTGAAGAAAGTCGTAAAAAGTAACCAAGGTGCCACATGGCAGGTGGACGTTGATCAATGTGGTGATAAGTGCACAATGAGGTTGTTGAGTAAAAAAAAGTGTCCTCCTCCTCTAACTTAATTTATAAGCTCACTTTTACAAATAAGTTACTTTTATAATGTAAGTGACCCACTTTTATAAAATAAGCGAGAATCACTTTTATAATGAAGTTACTTTGTAACTTAAAGTTGTAAGCAAATAATAACTTTAAAAAATCACGTTAAATCTACTTTATGAGTCATTCACTTTTATAATTTAAGTGAAGTGCACATGACAATAAAGTTATGTTGCAAAAACGTTTCCCAAAAGTAATTTGATGAAAAGAAAGACTTGAACTCAAGACCTCTAATTCAAAAAATAAACTTCCAACTAACTCAGTTATTACAAAATATATGACAAATGTTAGAAAGGAGTAAGGAGGCCTTTTTTTGCCTTGGAGTGCGTGTTTACCCCCAAAAACCTTTTTTTGCTTGTAAAAATCTTCAACACAAGTACACACACAAATCAAACAATTTAAAAATAAATAAAAATAAAATTTGGAACTTTATAAGCTTGGGGCTAAATCTTAGTTAGTTTACTCAAAAGATTCAACTTTTCTCTCTTTTTTTATTTGTTGAGATCACAGAAAGTGCAAGCTAAAGAGAATATGCAAAAAATAAAACATTTTGCGCTCAGTTTCTAGTTTGCCAAGATCTCACAAGTCATGGGGAAAAGAGCATATGCAGATCACAAAGGGAGAAAACCCAGAATAAAAACTAAAAAAACAAACTAAAATGAAATATTAAAACAAAATGAAAAAAGTTTTTAAAAACCAAGATGAAAATGCGTACCTTCGGATTTGATATAAATGGTTGTATCTTGGGTAAATGAAAACATTTTCAGGTGAACCAAAAAGTGTTTCCAATTGAAAACAACACTTTGGACTCAGTGGAACGATTCTCTCAATTGAAAAATGATAAGAAATAGAAAAATTTAGAATTCCTTTGATGCATGAAACAATACAGGTTCAAGATCTTGATCAACAACATGAATAGGTCTTCATAGGGGCTATGATACCATGTTCGATAAATAGGCTATTTCAACATAGGCTCAACACCTTAAGGCAACTGCTCACACAAACAAATCAAAGTTTAGTACACTAGTGTATTATGTGGTTAAAGCCCTCAAAGAGGGAAATAGTCCATGGCCCTAACTAGCGTGGTCACTTGAGTCAATATATTAATGCAAAAGGAAAATACTTTACATATGAGTTTTGTTAATGAGGTAAAATATCGACGTGTCGAAAGCATGGATTTGTCCCAGAAACAAAAGGCACAATTAACCTCTTGTTGAAGTATTATGTAGTTGCAGAAGATATTCTTTTTGTATTGGATCAAGTCAAAACCCTAAAATAATAATGCTAAAGTATATTTGTAATGTCGGCTCAGGAAAATAATAATAATTATATTTTATACTTACAATATGAGAAGTCGGCCCTGTTATAAAAAGACAAAGTAAATTATATTTTCCAGAAAAAATAGATTGGCCCCATGGGAAAAGTTCACTGGTATAATAAGTATAAATAAGGTGACGCCTTACTCATTTGGTGATCACGACTCACTCAACTATAGCAGAAGTTTGATTGAGAGTTGTAGTTGCAGCTGCAACTACATGAGGAAGGATAAGGTGCATCTCTTGGTCTTGGTTGGTCTCTTTCTCATGCGCTACCTTGCTAGGGTAATGTGCTAGGGTTTGTATTGTGCCTTGGTGTATGTCTTTGTATAATACTTTGTGTATCTTCCGATGACAAGACACAAGTCCAGTAGCAGGGTTTTCCTTTGAGTAGAAGGGTTATTTGGGATATTTCTCTCTGAGAGAGCATTGTACTAACACTGTACTTGGTTGATGAATCTATACTGAAGAAGTTATGTTGATTTTTCTTCCCCAAGAGGGCTTCCCATGATATATCTACATGTGTTGTGCTCGGGGGTGGCACATGTAGGTGTCTATGGTTGGGTGACGATGATGTAACATCATCTATGGAAAAATAAGCATATAAAAGTAGTTAAATTGCTATTGTAAATATAACCCTAACTAGTTTTAGGAAAAATTCAACATGGTATCAGAGTTGGTTTCCTTCAGACAACCTAATCGCTGGAAGGAAGATCATGAGATTTACCTCAGCACTGCAGTTTACCGTAGTACCATGTCACTGCACAATTTATTTTTTCAATCTCGTTGAGCACTTTTTCTAGGACGTTTGGCCTAATTCCTTCACAAATAGGTGCTCCCTACCCTAGTGCATCTCCAACTACCTTCACATTACAAGTTGGAGCAGTTTGAAGTTTTAGGAATCGTCGTTGCTTGTCGTTGCTGCTGGATGGTGTCGCTTCTTGCCGTTGTTTTTCGCTGATGTCGTAGGTATGTACTTGTATATGTTTAAACTATATCACTATCTTGAGGGTGTTTGTAGGAGAAGGGGTCTTTTGTGCAAGCAACAATCGTAGATCCGGAGGGATCTCAAATCCAAAACATTCAGAGGAATAACAAACTCTAGGTTTGATTATTTTGATATGGCTCTATCTGTTATGGCATTATTGTGATCTTATGAACATCTAGTTGTATTTTGATCTATTGAAGTTATGATTATTATACTAACCTCTGGTCAAAGTAAAAGTTATAAACTGAATTTATTCAAAGTATTAGATTGATTAGGGTTGAGATTTTAGAGTTTATTTGTATTACATTCTCTAACTCAAATTTTTGTCAAGAAAACATATTGTCTTAGTGCAGGGGACATGTTGGAGAGAATACTTGTCATCTTGAATGAAGGAGACTCAAAAGAAAAATAACAACACTCATTCTTGGAGATAAGATTCTAGGTTCCAGGTTTGATTGAATAAATTGATAAGTTTCCAACTTGCACATATCAAGTTTGATAATTGCTACATTACAACTAAACATTATAGCCGTGTCAACAATCTTTGAAAGGTTCTATTATTGCCAGGTACAATAAATACATGGTAGCATGTGAGTACTATTGATAGAAATGCTTATTGTACATGTTTGCAAGTTGAACTAACATATCCTCTAGGAGATAATTCTTGTTTTGCTTCTAGGCAGGTCACCTTGGTAAAGCTATGATGATTACCATGAAATTGTCCTTCATTCTTGTCACCATAGATATGTTCTTATGAAAATTTTATTATTTGGAAATACTTTTTCTCATGTTGTTCTTGTCTCGGGTAGGTTATCTTACAAATTCTATGGAAGTTACCATGGAGATGTACGAGTTCTAGGAAGGTTACCACAGAAGTAGGTCACTAGTGACAACTCTAAGAGGGAACTATAGTGATAGTTGCATAAGCAAATATATTAGATAGCCTCCAGTTTGAGACATGGAGCAGACTGACCATCAGGAAGAGTCTGTTTCCAAGCAGTGACAACAAAGCCAAAGGAGTTTTGGACATCATGCACTCAGACATGTGTGGACCAATGACAACCACTTCACTTAGCAGGTATGTACATTATGTTTCATTTATTGATGATTTCTCACATAAATATTGGATCTGTTTCTTGAAAACAAAAAGCGAAGTATTCAACAAGTTCAAGGAATTCAAATCCCTTATAGAAAATCATTCTGAAAAGAAGAGAAAGACTTTGAGTTCAAATAATGGAGGAGAGGTCACATGAGATACTTCAAAGTATTATGCGGAGAAGTTGGGATTAAGAGGGAGCTCAGTACTCCCTACAATCCTTAGCAGAATGGTGTAGTAGAAAGAAAGAATTGAACGATAATAGATGCATGGAATGGCATTGTACCAGAAGAGCATGTTCCAAATAATCATGACATGACAGAATCACAAAGACATGCAACAATGATTACAAAGAAAAGAGACCAACTTGGGCTCAAGAGATTATTCAGGATGCAGAGAAGTATGGTGCTCTAGATGGATCTCTAAGAGATAGCAAGAAACCTCGACCATATTCCAGTTACGTGGCATTATTATGTGATGTCATTGATGTTAAGCCTACCTGTTATGAAGAGGTTGCAAAGAAGGAAGTATGGAAGGATGCCATTATTGAGGAATACCAGTCCATCATTAAGAATGATGTTTGGGATGTGATTCTGAGACTGAAAGAGAAATCAATTGTGAGTTCCAAATGGATCTACAAGGCGAAACATTCAACATATGGCAGTATCAAGAAGTACAAGGAAAGATTCATGGCTCATGGGTTCTCCCATAAAGAAGGAATAGATTATGAGGAGACATTTTCTCCTGTGGCGAGATACACTTCGATTGTAAATACACTTGCGATAGCTGCAGTAACGAAATGGAAGATACATCAGATGGACGTGAAGACAAATTTTCTGAATGGTGTAGTGGAAGAGGAAGTGTACATGGTGCATTCATAAGGATTCGAGACACATGACAGGAAGACACATATGTGCAGATTGAACAAAGCCTTGTATGGATTGAAACAACCACCCAGAGCATGGTATAGTAGAATTGACAACTTTCTAATGAGGTTGGTCTTTACCAAGAGTAAAGCAGATCCCAACCTTTACTACAAGGTTGTGGATGGTGGACCAAGTGATATTACCGTTATATGTGGATGACTTGTTTCTAACAAGAGATGAGAAGCTCATTGCTAGAATTAAGAGGAAGCTTGCTATGGAGTTTGAGATGAAAGACCTGGGTATGATGCATTGTTTCTTAGGTCTAGAGGTGTGGTAGAAACTGGACGATATTTTCCTTGGCCAAGGAAAATATGAGGTATAGATCCTGCAGAGATTCGAAATGATGAATTGTAAATCCATGTCCACACCTATGGTGACGAACCTGAAGTTATTGAGTAATACTTCTTTAGAGACAATGGATGTCACCATGTACAGGAATATGATTGGTTCGTTGATGTATTTGATGAACACTAGGCCAGATATATGCTTTGCAGTGAACACTTTGAGTCAGTATATGGTTGAACCAAGACGTGTTCACTTGATTGTGGCAAAGCACGTGTCAAGGTACCTAAATGGTAAGATAGACTTTGGAATCCGATATGTTTCGAATCGTAAGATAAGACTGCAAGGCTATGATGATTCAAATTAGGCCGATAGTGTCACAGATTGGAAGAGTACATCAAGATGTTGCTTCAGTTTGGGGTCAACTATGATTTCGTGGCTCAGCAGGAAGAAGATTAGTGTGGCACTCAGTACGACCGAGGCAAAATATATCGCAGCATGTTCAGCTAGTAGAAAATCTCTGTGGCTTTGAAAGTTGCTTGCGGGGTTGTTTGATCTCGAGTTGGAGGTGAATTGTATTTTTTTGTGACAACCAGAGTTGTATAAAGTTGTTTGAGAACTCAATGTTTCATGAAAATTCCAAGCACGTCGAGATAAAGTACCATTATATCGGAGATCTGGTGCAAAAGGGAGTTGTGAAGCTCCAATAATCGACACAGACGAGCATATAGCAGATGTATTGACTAAGCTTATGTCAAAGGTAAGTTTGAGTACTTCAGGGACAAGCTTGGCATGGTCTAGAAGGACTTTCCTCATAAGAGGGAGTGATGAGTCACATATGTGATTCTTGGTGCAGTAGCTTACAGAGTGTGGAAACAACAGGTAGTCATTTGTAGGCACGTCAGTTTCCCAGACTCCTTATGGATTGGGTAGTAACGTAGTTCTGTGTGTGAACTGGCTCAAACTGAATAATTGCCCAGACTCCGTAAGGACTGGGTAGTAGCGCAGTTCTGTGTGTGAACTGGATCAAACTGAATAGTTTCCCAGAGTCTGTAAGGATTCGGTAGTAGCACAGTTATGTGTGTGAATTGTCTGAAACTAATAGATTGCCCAGACTTTGTGTGGATTGGGTATTAGCGTAGTTCTGTGTGAACTGGCTAGTTTCCTAGATTTGAGTGAGCTAGATGAAGTCATGTAATGACATAAGGTCCGAAAGGATGTTGAGAGCCATAAGGTTCGAGAGGACGATGATGTTGTTCCCACTAGAGAGATGCTACATGCGTTGATGAGGCCCCTGATGCATGACTGTGACATGACCATCAAATATTCTATGTGTGACTATGACAGAGCCAATGTATGGCTATGATGATGATTGTGATTTATTGATTCATCAGATAGTTTGTGTGTCACTATGCTAGAGCTTGTTTGTCTATGATGGTGATACTTGCGACATGATTTGCTTGATCATGAGACAACATGTGTGGCTATCGTCATGCTACCTGTAGACTGGTCTACAAGACCATGTGATTGGTGGTAGTCTTATACATGCCACGTGTAATGGATGGATGTGATTGAGACTACTAGATGAAGAATATAATGGATAATACATCCCTAGCTAAGAGGGCGTGTTGATGTTACATAACTTCTAGTTATGTATAGATTCATGGAAATTCAACAAGTAAATGATCCATAGTACATATGCATACATAAACAATATCGAAGGTCATGCTAGAAGAATACCTTCCTTGCTAAGAGGGAGTGTTGAAGTATTATGTAGCTGCAGAAGATATTCTTATTGTATTTGATCAATTCAAAACCCTAAAAGAATAATGCTAAAGTATATTTCTAATTTTGGTTCATAAAAATAATAATTATTATATTTTGTACTTAAAATATGAGAAGTTGGCCCTGCCAGAAAAAGTCAAAGTAAATTATATTTGCCAGAAAAGACAGGTTGGCCCTATGGGAAAAATTCACTAGCAGAATAAGTATAAATAAGGTGACACCTTACTCATTTGGTGATCACGAATCACTCAACTATAGCGCAAGTTTGATGGAGAGATGCAGTTACAGGAGGAAGGATAAGGCACATCTCTTGGTCTTGGTTGGTCTTGTTATCGCACAAGTTGTAGGTTGGGAAAAGCCCAACCCAACCGCCAATTGTTGACAACTAAGAGAGCACCTACCCACTGTCACCTTAGGTAGGTGTTCTCGTCACTTTAGAGGTAAGGTAGTCACCTCAAGGGGGGAATCTCGATGACCCTAGGGGGAATGAGATGGAAGATGATATGTATGGATGGATGACCCTAAAGGTCAATTCTAAATGGTAGAGGGAACTTGGAAATGAGACTTGAGAAAGGTTTATGGTTTCCAATGCTTTGAGTGATCTGTTGAAGGAATAATACCTGCCCGAGACACAATGAAAACCAAGTATACAATGCAATATGTTAGGTGTACAAGAAAGTTAAGCTTGTTGTCCCTAATTGCAGAAACAATCAATGATATATATCAACACATAAAAGATAATAAGAGCTGCAAAATAAGTGCTAAAAGTCTAATTGAATAAGCAAGAGACAAGCTAGTAAAGACTAGTTTAACTCAACAAAGACAGAGCAAGACTCTAGCACAAAATCAAGGCTACTACAAAAACATTTTTGCGGTGATATTTATCAGCATTATGGCTGTAGAAAACCAAGTCTTATAACAAAGAGTTCAACCAAGAAAATCACTTCAAACTAGCTCAAAAAGTGTGCTAGGGTTAGTAGTTTGTTAGGGCAAATTTATAGCAAATTCCTCGGGTTAGTTTAGGATTTATCTAGGGTTAGAGGGTTATATTTCTGCAGCCCTAATGGCTGCAGGTTAGTTTTATAACAGCAGCAAGTTATAGTGGATGAAAGAGGACGCCTCAATGAGGCAAGATAGCATAGGGCTTAAGAAACAATGTCCAAGAGAGAGAACTTCAAAACATCAACTTTTCACATTTACCAATGCAACGATTAGTGCCTTTTGATTATGGGTTAATGGGGTCAAAAGAAAAGAGCCAAAGCTACAACCTCCTTGGGGGTATAAATGCTCTTATTCCCCAAGGCAACTAACCTAGCTAGGGTTTAAAAATAAGGGGTGTATATCCTTATACTTCCTTAGCAAACCCTTACTAACAATAATTCTATGCTTAAAATTTATAGTGGAGCTAAAGTAGGGCTGTATGCACTTATACTCCCTACCTAGCTTTAGAAAATTTAACCTTGAGCTTGAAATACAAATGATATCAATAAGTAAAAGGTATTACCAATCCAATAGCAACAAGATAAACCATAAAGTGCCAAGATAACCACCACAATAGCTAGAAAATGACCGCCAAGAGCTAGTGCATCATTATCATCAAGTCCATAACCAAAGAAACACCATACCATAGCAAAAGATAACAAAAATCCTCAAGGGTAGTGGAAATTTCAGTCCTTAG
>JASDQU011177801.1:13714-26451 GCA_032191745.1 Picea mariana
AGAAATTGTGCTTGGGATTTGATGGAGAATTTTTTCTCATCTATAAAAATCCATTCTATTCCTCGCACAGAGAATCTACATGCTGATGCATTGGCTAAGGTAGCCTCAACCTTTTCTCCTCCCACGAACGTTAAACTGAAATATCATATTGAAATCAGATATAAGCCCTCTATACCAGACAATGTCCGACACTAGCAGGTCTTTGAAGATGATGAACAAATTCAGAAATTTCTTATGGAAATAGGTGAGTTCTCTAAAACCCATCTAGGCCAAGAAAACCAAAACGACCCGATGTGGATTATGCAAGAAGGTGAAGATCCTGAAACCTTCCGAGAAAAAATAGTGAATCATCGCATGTTGGTCCTTAAAAATAACCAAATCCCGAAAGGCTTAATTCCTTTAGAAAGACTCTTCGATCAGAACGACATACCTGTGAAATCCACTTTGCAGCCCCAACCAGAAGAAGTGGAGGACTGCGACATAGGAGCTAAAAAAGATTCCAGGATAGTAAAGATATCTAAATTCCTCCCTCCTAAGGTAAAATACCAGTACAGAGACCTACTCAGATAGTATAAAGATGTTTTCCCCTGGTCCTATGATGAGCTTCGAACATATGATACTTCTATAATTGAGCACAAGATACCTTTGAAGCCCGGAGTCAAGCCTTTTAGGCAGAAGCTCAGGCAGTTTAACCCCATTTTGTTGCCCGTTATTGCAAAGGAAGTTAAGAAGCTCTTATACGTGAAAATAATTGTACCTCTAAGGTACTCAGACTGGGTGGCAAATTTGGTCCCTGTCAGAAAAAAGAATGGAGAAATCAGACTGTGTGTGGATTTCCGGAACTTGAATAGGTCCTCTCTTAAGGATAATTATTCGCTTCCTAAAATGGACCACGTCCTAGAAAGGGTAGTTGGAGCAAATCGAATGTCTATGATAGATGGGTTTTCTGGGTACAACCAAATCGCCATGAACGAGCAAGACAGTGAAAAAACCGCTTTCACCACACCATGGGGTACATTTATGTATGATAAAATGCCTTTCGGTTTGATGAATGCAGGGGCTACCTTCCAACACGGTATGGACATCGCCTTCGTCGGAGAAAGAGACAAGTTTCTGGTAATCTACCTTGACGATTTGACGGTTTTCTCTAAAACCGATGAAGAACATTTGATCCATTTAAAACAAACTTTCGAAAAATGCCGCAGGTATGGCCTATCTTTGAACCCAAAGAAATCACATTTCGCTATGCAGGAAGGTAAGCTTCTGGGGCATATCGTATTTAAAGATGGGATCAGAATCAATCCTAAGAGGGTCGAAGCAATACAAACTATCAGTATCCCTAGAAACGTTAAAGAAATTCAATCTTTCTTAGGTACAATAAATTTTTTACGAAGTTTTATACCAAATTTCGCTGAGATTGTCAAATTGATCACAGGAATGCTAAAGAAAGATAGCAGAGTAAATTGGACGACCGAGGCTAAAGCGTCATTCGAGCATATTAAAAAATTCATCAGCGAGGCACCTGTGTTAACAAGCCCAGATTACTTAAGAGATTTCCTCATCTTCTCATTCACTTCTGAACATACTATCGCCGCAGTGTTGCTGCAAAAAGATGATGAAGGCTTTGAACGCCCGATCGTGTTTTTTAGCAAGAGCCTTAGAGATGACGAACTAAAATATGATATAATAGAAAAACAGGCGTACGCAATGGTGAAAGCACTAAAAGCGTTCAGAACTTACGTTCTGTAGTCAAAATTTATCGCGTACATACCAACCAGTGTTGTGAAGGATATATTGGTACAGCCGGATAGTGATGGAAAACTAGGACACTGGCTCACTAAAATACAAGAATTTGATCTGGAAATCAAGCCTACTAAATTAATAAAGGGAAAGGGTTTGGCCAAACTCTTGGCTGAGTCGAACCTTAGAGCTCTTGACATCAATTGCCTACAAGGGGAAAACGAAGACACACATTTGCAAGAGCCGGATGACCAGACATATCCAAACAAGGTTGAAGAAAAATTCATGTCGTCAGGCTGGTATAAAGATATAGTTTTCTATTTGATAAACCTAAAATGTCCAGATGGACTAACACCTGCCAAATACAGAACTTTAAAACTCCATGCTGTAAAGTATTGCATCTCAGAAAATCAACTATACTGGAAGGATCCACTTGGGTTCTTACTGGTCTGTCTGGTTGAGTCGAAAACTCCACGGGTCATAGAGGAATTTCATGAAGGAATCTATGGAGGACACCATGCATGGAGAGCCACAGCCTACAAGATCCTGAGAGCCGGATACTATTGGCTGAAATTATTTTCGGACGTTAATGCCAAAGTACATGCCTGTTATTCATGTCAAATATTCATTGGTAAGTAGAAACTCCCTTCACTACCACTCGTTCCAGTCAAAACTGAAGCCCCATTTCAACAATGGGGATTAGATTTTATAGGGGAAATTAATCCCCATTCCAGTTCTCAGCATAAGTGGATCTTAACGGCCACTGATTATTTTACAAAGTGGGTGGAAGCAATTCCGACCAAAAGGGCAACAGACTTGGTGGTGATTGACTTCTTGGAAGATAACGTCTTGTCAAGATTTGGGTGTCCCCGAAAAATTGTTACCAAAAATGCCCAGGGCTTCAAATCCATGGCTATGATCGACTTCTGCCAGAAGTACAGTATCGTTCTCGGCCATTCCACTGCTTATTACGCTCAGGGAAATGGGCTGGCTGAATCATCCAACAAGAGCTTGGTAAACGTGATCAAAAAAGTACTGAATGAAAACAAGAGATCCTGGCATGTACATTTGAAGTACGCGTTGTGGGATAATCGCATTAGCACTAAAAGGTCTATCGGCATTTCCCCTTTTCAAATGGTCTATGGGACCGAGGTGGTTCTGCCTATAAACTTAGCGTTTCCAGTGATGAAATTATGGCAGGATCAGAACCAAGAACCCAATCATGTAACCAGGATAATTAACCAGTTGATTGAGGTTCAACAGCTCAGAGTGCAGGTTGATGAGAAAATGCANGCCTTTAAATCCATGGCTATGATCGACTTCTGCCAGAAGTACAATATCGTTCTCGGCCATTCCACTGCTTATTACCCTCAGGGAAATGGGCTGGCTGAATCATCCAACAAGAGCTTGGTAAACGTGATCAAAAAAGTACTGAATGAAAACAAGAGGTCCTGGCATGTACATTTGAAGTATGCGTTGTGGGCTAATCACATTAGCACTAAAAGGTCTATCAGCATTTCCCCTTTTCAGATGGTCTATGGGACCGAGGCGATTCTGCCTATAAACTTAGCGTTGCCAGTGATGAAATTATGGCAGGATCAGAACCAAGAACCCAATCATGTAACCAGGAGAATTAACCAGTTGATTGAGGTTCAACAGCTCAGAGTGGAGGTTGATGAGAAAATGCAGAAATACCAGGATGATATGAAAGCATTGTTCGATCTCAAGGAAAAGGGCAGAGAATTCC
Organism: Picea mariana; assembly: GCA_032191745.1. Classification (NCBI taxonomy): domain Eukaryota; kingdom Viridiplantae; phylum Streptophyta; class Pinopsida; order Pinales; family Pinaceae; genus Picea; species Picea mariana. The sequence continues at coordinate 17,202 of JASDQU011177801.1, forward strand.
TCCCAGGTGAATTGGTGTTAAAATGGGATGCGAGAAGGGAAGAAGCTGTGAAGCATGGCAAGTTTGACCACCTTTGGTATGGACCATTCAGGGTCTCGGCTCCCGAAGGAAAAAATTCCTTTCTTTTGGAAAATATTGATGGAGAAATTCTCAGCGCCCCTGTCAACGGGCGATATCTAAAGCACTACATGACGTGACAGTCGTCGGATAAAAAAGGAAATAAAATAAAATAAAAAATAAAAAATTATATATATATATTTGTAAATAAATAAATTTTATTATGAGTTTTCGTACATATTTATATTTTTTTTCAAGCGTCTATTTTTAATTTTTGGTTTTCATTCCCAAACTCTCAACGCATTTTTAATCAAATTCGTATTTGTTTTTGCAGGATTCCAGCTGCAGACGAAACTAGCTGAAGAAATAAGGTGCAGATCGATGTTGGAAATAGGGCGACATAAAACAGGTGATACATAAGATAATTCATAGTCCACAAAGAAATTGAAAAGAAAAGATAGAGGTGAGTTTTCTCAATACTTAGGTCATGAAAGGCTGTTTTAGCAATCTAAAGTAATATTGTTCAAATTGCAATATAAAAAGTTAGATAACAGGATTATTTTTGGCTTCATAATCCTCAAACCAAATAATTTGAATGAATATATTAAAATCCAAAAACAGTTAGTCATAATTTTTGTTCCTAAACATATTCGAAAACCAGTCCAGAATTGTTGTGACCTTTTGTATATTAAGCCATTGAATTGCTACCTTGTTTTCTGTCTATATTTGGGCCTTAATTTAGCAAGTCACTATCTTCCCGAGTCTTTGTAAAGGAGTAAAAGTTTTTCATTTTAAACCTCATGGATTTCGAAACAGATCTTAATAAGAAAGCTGGTCCTCACAACTACTTGATCTTCTGCTAAGCTAAGGAACGTTTATAGTGATCCTAACTCTCCTAGGTTTTTCAACAGCATCAAAAAAGTCAAAGCTTGCTTGAACAGGATGTTCCTTAAAATTTTATTATTCTCCCTTGTCTCCCTAAGAACCAAAGGTCTTGTGACGGTCAAAGGAAGGTTGGTAGCGAGTAATCAAAATAAGTTGATAGACCTTTGATAAAAAATATTACACAGATCTCAGCCCTGATATAAACTAATTGCTCCCATCTTCGTGTTTTAAAAGTAAATACTAAGACAGGTGGTGAAAGGAAATTCAGAAATGATTGCCCCCACCTAGTCCATTAAGACGATGAATGGAAATTCATAAATGATTGCCCTCATCTTAGCGTTTAAACGCATGAATATTTTCCGAAGTGGTGAAAAGAAATTCAGTGAAAAAGGGGTCAAACAACTTCACCGGAGTACTGAACAAGCTCGCTAGAAGTGAAGCAATGTCTGAGAGATCTGTAAGGCTATTACACATAAATATAAATCTACTCCGATAACCAATACTTTCTGAAAGCCTGATCATTTCCCCAAATTCTGATGGGACTTCCCTATTTTAAATTATATAATAGCATTTTTAACGCAAGCCGAGAATCATAAGATCTGTTGAATATCCTAGGGTCGTTTTGATTTTCTTAAAGTGTCCCCAAATTTAGTAGTAAGAAAAGGAAAGTTGTGAAAGTGACTTCCGCTGCGTTTAGAAATTATCTGAGTTCAAAAAAACTTCTGGGGTACAAAGCGAAGATTTCCCTCCTCTTCTATCTTTTTCTTTGAATTTTTCTGTTGATTTTAGCCTGTGACTCCATTTACCCAATTTTGGCACCTGGTCTACTATTCTTCCCGCCTCACAGGGAAGCGGGATCCCTATTTGGAGCCTATGTTGGAGCCGCCCTTGTTCGTTACCTTCCAAAAAAATTTCAATTTCTGAAACTTGGAATCTAACTTAACTTCCTTTTTCCTTCCGAGATCGTAAAACTCTGAAAATCTTGTCTCCTGAACAGAAATGCTTTTCCCACTTTCAAAACAGATCCATTCTCGCAAGTATGCTTGCTCGTTTGTTTATTTCGTGGTCTCGCAAGTCAGATATTTTAATCTTTGAATTCACAAGTCTCGAGTCGCGAAACTGCGAACTCATTTTTAATTTTCGCCCAAGGCATTGACTAGGGTAAAACCTTTAACCCATGATTAGACCTCATCAGGATTTCGTGCCTCGGCATTCGTCGAACCCAAGTTTTTTTTCTTACGGCCCCGATAGCCGAGAACACGATAACTTTTGTGTGAACCTTGGTCGAGAACTAAAGGTAAAAAACTAACCATGGTTAGTTTTGGTTCTCGGCACATCGCCACTCGGCACTTTCTTTCATAAAGTTAAGGTGTCCAAAACCCCGATACACGAAGTTGCGACATGATTATGGTGAGAATAATTAGTCGCCTAATCTAAGATTTCCTTCTCTTAATTAGAGCCTTAATTATCGCCACATCGCGATTTCGCGACTCTGCATATCATTTTCCCAAAATTTTGTCCTTGAATTCCCGAGTCGCGATATGGCAAGTAAATTAATTATATAATTAAGGATGCGTCAAATCACGGTTACCATTGATTACGTTAAAATCGGCACTCGCAGTATCGCGAGTTGAAGAGTCAAAATGTGGAAAGGAAATTCACGATGCAGCGAAAAGCGAGAAAATTATTTAAGTCGTTAAGATTTGTAATTTTAAATTAAACGAGATACGTCCCGCGCATCAAGGTTGGAACACTTCATGAGGTATTTACTTGCTCTCCATAACCCGATTGCCTGTCAAGCCGCCGAACATTGATGACATTAATGAGGAATTAGGGTAAATCCACGAATAAATAAGATCGTATTTATTCAATAAATTCGGTTTTGTTTGCGATTTGATAGATTTATTTCAAAAGGTACAGGGTTTTCAAATATATACGAGAGTTTCATTCTATTTTAAAACATTTCTCATAAGCGCACAGAGCTCACCTTTCTCCGAGGGAACTCATTTCCGCATGTATACACAGGTCTATTGCAGAAGAGCGAAAAAGCAAGCTTCAGCGATGGCTCCAAGGAGAGCAGTGAAAGTGAATGTCAAGGTTGCAGCACAAGGTTCAGACAACGTCTCAGATACTTCACCTCGGACTGGCGGCTCAGTACCCAACTGGTCATTTGTTTCAGACATTCTACAATCTGAATTGGTGAACTATTCAGACTCCGATGACAATGATAATGAAAAGGACGACCTGAACACTAAATACAAGACAATTGTTCAGTCTGGTATGCACTTGGTTGCAACCAGACCACGTTTTCTCCCATACTACGACATGATCCGATGGGCATTGGATCACATAGACCTTCCCACCAGAACTATTATAAATGACCAACAGACCAAGGTCGGGACTTTCAGACCAGAGCATATCCAATCTATGTATAAGCTCCCAGCAACTTCCGAATACACATATGGCACTGAATTCCTGGAGGAATTCAAAAAGAAGGAGTGCGAAGAATATGACAAAACCATGCCTGATTTGATAAAAGATTGGGTTTCGCGCTCCGCGACATTCAGAGCGAATGACAAGGGCATGTATTCAATTGCTTCGATGGAGCCACAGTATATGTATGTGGCGATGATGACATGCCGACTTTTTGGAAGGGAGGATACCGCGCATTTTTACATCCAGTGGGTACCTCTCATCTTTCGGGTAGCAGAAGGTTCCTCATTTAATTGGGCGAGGATACTCTCCGACAGTTTGTTCAACAGGGTCACAGAGTATCGGGAGCAAAAGGCAGCCGGGAGACCATCCTCATTCTTCATGTCTGCGTATATCATGGACGCGATATGCTCCATGACACCTTTCCATTTGATGAATTGGGCTTGGAGTCCAACCCAAGAAAAAACTATGCATGAGTACCACGACAAATTGTGGGAAAATAATGCAAATAAATTTATTTATGAGATTTTCAACTGGGTTATGGTGCCCCTGCACATCGCCATTTTTTGTCGTTCACCACCTCGCATATCGGATAGCATTGCTGCAAATCTGAGTAGTATCGCGGACTGGTACGTAGAAGCATAATTCTCCTATTTTAGGGTTTTCGGAGCTGTTGTTCCTCCTCTAGCACTACCACTGTTCATCCCCGACAAGCTGGCCTGTCGTGATATTTCTGGACAAACAATGATCGATGGAGTGAGTAAAGAGCTCAAAGCATCATCGAAGAAGGTATGGTCGTTTTTCCCCGTTCGGCTAAATTCTTATTCTTTATTGGATTTCGGACATGCTAAGGCTGAGGCCGCAACCTTAGAAGACCTGAGTTTGGTCTCTATTGAGTACAAAAAGCATGATCCTCAGAGAATTGTCAGCACCCATTTGGAACATTGTGGATTGAAGAAGTTTGAACACGAGTGTTCACCCTCGGATGATGTTTTCCGAGGGGCGAGGTCCTACGGAGAAGTGCTAGTTCGAATCAGATCTTTAGCACCCGAAGACATGCCCTCTGTCTTAAAGTTTCAGGAGCATAGAAAAAGATGTATCCCCATGGTGCTAGGAGGTTTGGGTCTTTCCACAGATAAAGAGAAGGAGGCTGAAAGTTCTGAGGGCCAAACTTCTAACCCCGAAAAACATCAGGAAGGGGAGCAGGAGAAGAATCATGAAACAGAAAAAGAGACTACTGACCCACCCAAGAAACATAGTCCAGAGGTGGAAGTAAAAAACACAGACCCACCAGAAACTCAGAATCCAGGGACAGAGATAGAGACGAAGACCCATGATCCTCCAAAGGAGCAGGACTCACTCGACACACCAGGAAAGGCGGCGAATCAAATCGGGGAACCCATCACCTTGGTCACCCCTTTGCAGTCAACGCAAGGAAGTATAGGAGAAGGATGGATTTTCAGTGAAGAACTAAGGCCCATCAGAGCAGAAGAAATTCCTCCCAATGAGTTCTTCTTCGACAAAAAGAGAAAAGTAGTTGTGAAAAGGGAGTTCTACCAGGATGAAGGATCAACTGCCAAAAAATTCAAAGTGATGACCGATGGGAAGAACAAAAAGAGTGATGAATTCGCCACAAAGATCGCAGGAACACTAGGAGCGTACGCGTCGATGAATCAATTCTCGGTCGAGATGCTGAAAACTCAGCTCAAAAGAAAGAATTTCCTGATCAAGACTCTCGAAGCCCGAGTATCTTCGGTCGCAGAAAGCGCTAAGAGTCAGGCAAGTGGAGAAATAAAACTAGCCCGATTGGCCAATAAAAAAGAAATAGAAGTACTCAAAACCAAGTTGGAACAAGCACATTTGGTGATCCGAGATGGTCGGATACAGTCAGGTCAGCAGAGGAGTATGATCACAGAGCTGCAGGCTCAGTTAGAGGCCGCTGAGAGCAAGGCGATCGACATCGAGATTTTTAAATCCCGAGGGATCGATATTCAGAGAAGGATCTCTTCTGCGCAACAGAGTCTGCTAGACAAAGTGGGAGAGATTCGAGAAGATTTCCTGATTATGCATCGGATTTCTGATAATCTGATTGTCAAAGAAAGAAACGCATAGGCTGCTCGGATCGCTTTTCAAGAGGCAGTGATAGCTACTAACAAAAGATTTTCAGCAGGTTCTCCTAGACTCACCATCGTTGAACAAACTAGAGGTAATATTTTGTTAAAAGACTGGGAACATAATATTACCTTAGGCAAAGAACAGGCCCAGAAGGTGACCAATTCATTATACGAAACCTTCAATACTATAGATGGTGAGCTGTTAGGAATGGAGAGTGGAGGTGATTCAGAGATGCTAAGGCAGGTGAATGTAGATCATATTTCCCTCGACATGAAGGAGAAGAATGACAGAAATTTGGAGGAAATCTCTAAGATGGACAGGGCAGACATGGCTCGAGTTGATGAACATTTGATTCAACCTAGCACACAACTCAGCGCCCTTAACATCATTGATGCACAAATAGGTGATAAACTTCCATAGTTAGCCCGAGAGTTCTATTTTTCCGAAGCCAGTTGTCAAGCAGAACCTTCACAGCTTGTATCCCAGTTCGTGGACAAATGTATCATGTACACCGAATCCATGCAAAGACAAGCACCTGGCACTTTTTGAAAATAAAGTAGTAAATATGGAATGATTTCGCCCCTCTCAGCTGTCAAGCGAAACCATCACAGCTTGTATTCCAGTTTGTGGACAGATGAATCATATGCACCGAATCCACGCAAGGGAAAGCACCTGGCACTTTTTGAAAATAGAGCAAAGACAGATGGAGTGATTTCACTCCTCTCGGTTTTGTAATTGAATTTATAAAACCGTTGAGTTTCTAAACAGTGGGGCGAATCTGTATAAATAGATGACAAAAAGAAAAACAAAGGGGAGGACTTTTTGGTACTGATTTATAAATAGAGTTTTTGAATTCGAGAAGTTAATACAAGCAAATTTGAAGATTCCTAATTCCGTCATGACTGTGTTACAAGTTTGTTTCGTTATGTTTTTTGTTTCTTTTCATTTTGCTCTTCATAATTGATGTGTATCACTATAATTTAGTATGACCACTACTATAGTGAAGGGATTTTATCTTTCTGTAATTGTTTCTTGTCTTTCCTCTGCACCAGCTATCAGCGGGTGTAAGACCAATTTGCATTTACAGAATTTTATATTTATTTACACTATGTCAATTATTTCTATGTCAATTTCTTCTTCTATGTATGTGTGAGTTTTCTACTGATAGGAACCTTACGTCATCTACATATAAATGTTTTTCTCTCATTCCACATCTTTTACTAAAAAATAATACAGTTACAGGAAAGGGCCTTCAGTTTAAATTCCTATTTCATTCTTCATGCAAAATTTTCTCTTCATTTCAACTGAATTGAACAGCGTTGAAATCTCTCGTTAAATCATTTCTTACTGGTACTGTTCCTCAATGACTGTCCCTACAGCAACTCAACCTAATATTCAACCCGGACTACCTAATCAAACACATATCGCTTTAAATCTTTTTGACACAATACTTAAAACTGCTAACACCCGGGAAGAACTTGAACGTTCATGGGCGGCCATTGAACAAGATATTACCACTCAGGAACAGTTGGAAGCTAGACAACAAGAACGTAGAAATCCTCATTAGTTTCCTATACTGAAGGTTAGTATAATTGATTTATCTACCTTCATCATACTTTCGGATGCCTTGACACTGTACTTTCAAGCCTTAAGTATAGACTCAGGAACAACATCTTTCTGGCGCCGCTGCCGGGGAACAAAGTTACGAAATCTTTTCCCTGGGAAAACGACAAACTATTTCGTTGATAGTGTTACTCTTTGATAGTGAGCATAGAGTGCACATTGTTTTAAGGCTTGTTTAAATCCTTCACTTGGCGACTCCACTGAAACACAAACTGGCGTCTGGTAGAAAGCATACCAGACAGAACCCGGGTGGCAAGCTGATTACACCTGTTAATAATCCTAAAAACATTTTAAGAGAGAGAGGCTTGCTTGAGACAACCGCTTCAGTTAATGAACCCAAAAACCCACTTTTAAAGACTAAATGCCCTTCAGAACCTCTTACTTCCGGCAACACTCTGTCTGATACCAAAGATCCGGAAATAAAGTACTCGGAATTTAGGAGTGAGCCACATCAGACTTTCCCATCTATAAATAAGGGTAAAGGTCCCTTAGAAAGATCGTTATCGTTTGATATACCAGCCTTTCTTCAGCAGAACTTCCCAGTTTCACCTGATTCAAAAGAGTGTGTTACTCCCTCATTTCCTACTCTCAAGTCGATGGCAGGCGTCGGAGGAGGAGGTGGAGGACAACCGAATGTCCCTCCTCCCAGAGTATCTGCAAAAGTAGTAGTGAGATACGCTCCCCTGGTTTTACACGTCCCCCTCCATGATTTACCTGATAACTACATTAAAAATCTTCCTAATTTCACTGGGGAGGGAGATCTAACCGCAGCCGAGCATATAAACTTTTTTGACCCTTTCGCAGATATCTGTGGTATTGAGCACGAGGATGTCTATTCGAGACTACTTGTCCAGACCTTCGAAGGACGGATCCGAACTTGGTTTCGGAGTCTTCCTGCAGCTTCTATTCGGACATATGACGCCTTGGAAGATGCTTTCCTCAGGCAATGGGGAGAGCGAAAGGATCACTTATATTACCTTACCGATTTTGGGTCTCTAAAGAAAAAGAACTCAGAAACCATTATGGAATTTATTCTGAGATTTAACAAACTTTATAATAAAATTCCAGCCGCTGTTAAACCTTCCGAACCCTCAGCCAAAGTAACCTTTGCAGGAGCTTTCGAACCTGATTTTGCATTGCTTTTATGAGAAAGAAGAGGAGCCACCCTGAATAGAATGCAAGACGATGCTGTCGAAATAGAATCTAATATGATGGCTTCAGGTAAGTTAAAGGCTAAAGTAGAAACAGTCAACCGTGATAATAGACGCTATAGGGAACCAGTGGGTCCTTCCGGGTCAAATAGATACACTGACGATAGAGTGGATGATATGGCCCAAATAATTAAAGATCTGTCTAACAAAATCTCTAGGATGGAGTTGGATCAGGCTAAAGCTGATTCATCTAATAAAAGAGACTTCAGGAGAAACCCAAATCCCCAAAATCAACAGAAGCAAATAAAGAATGAAGATCAAAAAATACAAGCTCCACTAAAAAACGAAAATTTTATAGGAGCAAGTGACCTCTAAGATTTCGTAGATTTGGAAGATGAAGTTGCATGTTTCGGTGATGAGTGTTCGCAGCTATTTCTAACCAGGGAAGACTATGAGAAATCTTTAAATACTCCTCAACTGTCTAATGAAGAAGAAGAAGGTGATCATACTGACCTCTTCATATCTAAACCAGAAACAGAAATAATAGCGGCTGATTTTCAACCCAGATACAATCTGAGATCTAAAAATAAGCCCACCTCAACTGACCAACCTAAGAGAATCCTGCAAAGGTGTCAACCTCATGAACCTCCTTTGGAGGAGACATTGTTACCCAGCAATAAACTCAAGTTAGTAAAGACTCAAGAGTCTGAGGCGAAAAAAGTTGAAACCCAAACAAAGGAAACAGAACCGATAGATAAAGTTACATCTTCGACTAAGGTCACGAGTGATAAAGCGATCCAGACAAACAAGTCGGAAGAAAAAATCTTGGAAGTCTTAACCAAAGAAATGGACAAGGCCAATACATCTTACAATTTTGCAAATGAATTAAATAAAATTAAGATACTGATTCCTTTGGTAGAATTAGCAAAAAACCCCACTTATAGGAAGCAAATCGCCAAAGTGATGGGTGTTTATGAGCCAGAAAG
>JASDQU011177801.1:27562-37740 GCA_032191745.1 Picea mariana
ATTGTTTACTTGCCACTCCATGTTGCGATCCCCGAAACTCCGACACGGACTGGAATCAATGGTCCAGATCAAAGATTGATCTGACGGCTCAGATTACATCGTGATTTCGCATATCGCGATTATGCCCGCTTCTCCTTGTTATACTTTAAAAGGTTTGCAGGTTCTCCTTGATCCAACGATGGTCAAGTCCTGCGCTTGGATCTAACATCTGGGATCTATCCTACTGTTCAGCGCTCTTCTTGTCTATATTCTGATCTAATGGCCCTCATTCTTTCAGGAATTTTGAATGAGATCCAACGATCAGAAATGCTTCCCAGGCCTTCGATCATTTTATCAATGTTGCATTGCCTTCGATCATTCGATCTTCCTGGACTTATCTTCTATTTTCCTGTCGATCATCGTTGTTGTACTCAAGCCATCATCACTGTTGTCCTTGCCAGCATTTCCTTCGATCATTCGATCTTCTTGGACTTATCTTCTATTTTTCTGTTGATCATCGGTGCTGTAGTCAAGCCATCATCACTACTGTACTTGCCATCAATGACAATAATATGTTGCCTGTTAAACATTTTACAATAGGATCATCATCGGACATGGAGTAGAGGTATAGTTACCTGATCCCTCTCATCTTTTTTTTCTTGTATGAGTTTTAGTATGTTTGGCATAGTTAGAGAAGTATTTGAATTTTAGACGATTAATTGATCTACCTACATTCTGAACCCTAATTTATTCATAGGTGTTATCGGACTAATCGGTAGGTGCGGACACTAACAGATCTCCCTAGATCCACCTGGATCTAGAACAAAATGAGATAGGACACGACTCTTTCCCTAAGTTGCAATCATTGAATTCGCTAGTAAGGAGGAACAAGTGACATACCTTTGTATCTCTTCCTTGGTTCTTTGTTGCTCCCGCTTCGCTCCGGTGCTCTCGTGAGATCAAGTCCAAGACAACACAAACCAACCAAAGTGAAGATAGCTCAATGTATTCAATGTCAATTTATGCATATGATCAAGGAATTACACAATAAAGTAAGAATGATTTTATGGGAAAGGGACATGTCATTGTATCATATTAATTGAAAGTAGAAGATACAACTTGATCGCCTTGATGTCAAAAGCTTCCTTTCAGTGACCCTTGGTTCCAACACACACACTTGCTCTATACTTGCATGAAGAAGATCTAATTCCTCTTGATAGACCAGCTAGAGTCTCCAAGCTTTTGTCTAAGCGGGGTTCTTCACACAATTCCTTCACCAATTCTTCAATTAATCTTTCTTAACCTTTTCCATGAGAAACCTTTCAATATATAGGAGAAGGAGAGATGGTTACATGGATGAGGATGATCCCATCAAATCTGAGAAGTCAGTAAAATGACAACCATACGAATTCCAACTCATTTTCTAGAAGATTCCCTTCTAGAACCCTCGAGACCTCTTCTCTTTTCCAAGCTTGAAAACAGGTTAGTACCCTATGTATAGAGAAAAATGTGAGAATTTTTCACCCTAGATGAAGGTGGTCTGCGAGAATGAGGCATTCTCACACCCTAGGCCATATGCAGCCTACGAACTCCCTTTGAAAATGTGTTTTTGGAAGGAGAGAAGATCCACTTTTCTCAGGAAAAAAGTCCTTCTTGGGAGCCTGAAAGCACCATTGTTAATACATCACCAGGATGACCAAAATCATGTATAATAGAATACCCCCCAAAGTATGAGGCCAGAATTAGTGACAGCAAAAATAATTTTTAAACTGCGTGTGTGTGTCGGAAACCAGGAGTGCACCTAATCAAAAACCTGCAAACAACCAAGCATCTGCAGAATATAATACTAGTTCTTAGGTAGGCATCCCCATACTCAGATCAAAAATGGATGACATCGTGAATATGGGTCATGGCCACCAATCATACATCATGGATCCATGCCGTCAAAATATCGTATAGCCACCAAGAATACACTGTGGATCTATGCAAGAAGATTCAAATTAAAACGACATAGCCACGAGACATACAAAGTGGATCTATGCATCGATGCATATCATACATACTCCATCGCAGCCTGGGTCAAAAAGATGAAACCCGGGGTCTTCAATCCCATCACCTGAAAGTATGAATCTAACCATGTGATTACATGTGCCGAAGTCAAACATGGTAGAAACCACTTGATTACCGGTCAATGATGAAACCGTGAACAAGTGTGAGGGAAATCACCATTAATGTCAATGACTCCCAAGGTACACTAGTACAATCCGATGAATGTGAAGAAATGAGCTGAAGTGGAACATTCAATGGAATCTCCTGATCAGGGGTCAATGGTGAAAACCCATTGTCGGAAGCGAGAAAACCTGCCATTGAGGCATGCAAGTGCCAAGGTAACAAATAATTTCTAAGTCTTGTTTCCGAATAATGAGTTGAAGTCGATGGAACAAGACTCGTCACAGGAGGGCCTTGATGTATCCCCCATCAATGACACAAAATAAGTAACAGAGTTTGAAGGTGAAACAGACTATGAATATAGATGGACATGGACACAAGGAAGGCTGACTCGGTAAGAATGGACAACTGCAGATGGTCGACTCAATAGAGGTTTCAGATGAACTTCTCTTGAACATATGAACGACAGGACAAATGATTTGGTAGCACTGACTCAGAGACGACTCAGGATATGACCTTGTAACAAGTCGAATGAGAGACAAATGGATTTTCCAAACCGGCTTCAGATAATGAACATGGGTTGTCATGTTCAAGAGCGACACTTACTACCAATAATATGGATACGAAAACACATCCCTTTCCCAAATTTTCCCCCACCATTTCTGGCAAGTACCTCTTTATTTTTACACAAGCTTGAGGAGGATAACATATTCTTGTTGATGTAATCTCATCCTTCAAATGAGTCCCTCAGAGTATGTTTAACGAACCCTAGGAAGGAGTGGTTTGGTCCCATTACGGGTCTTTTGATGTTTTTTTAACGAGTCCAAAGATAGAAAACTCGAAGGTTTTCCACGATTATAGAGTCTGGAAAAACACTCAAAAGAGAACTCTCTCAATTCCTTTTTCGTAAAGTATTTTGATGAGACTGAAAAAGATATAAATTATCGCCCAACAGACACTTTCTTCAAATCCTTTAACGACCGTGAAAATAGCAAGATCATTCAGCAATCTTTTCATGTTTATAGAGTCTGAAAAGAGCTTAAAGAGGACTCTAGGGGGTTCCTTTTTCATATAACCTTTATGAGCCCGAAAAAGTGATAAAAGTGTGCTCGATTACATTCTCATGTATTTTTGAGCACGAGAACGAACAAACACCAAGCTCAAGGTTTTGTAAAAAACCATAAAAAATAATTAAACATGCGATGAAAAAAGAGAGAATGTACGTACTCCTTCGTGTGGACTTCAAAATCGTCATATCTGCAAAAATTTGCACTCATAGGGATATTAGGAATTAGGTTTGATGAATAAAACAATTATAAAAACCAACAAAAATGGTAAAAAGTAAATATAAGTGGGTAAAAGTTCTTTTACCATAGTCATTGTAACTTTGCCAAGATTTTAATCCCAAAACCCCTTTTTTGCCCTTGAAATTCAGTGCTCAATTGCAGAAGGTATGAACAACCGTTTGGCGAACCGTCTCCGTCAATGAGGTAAGCTCCTTGTCTTCTACCTTTTCATGGTTCAATTTTTTGTTTTCATTGGCAAATTTCAAGTTTTTGAGCTTGTTTTAGGGACGAAATTCGCGTCGAGGTGTTTTCACAGGCTAGCCATACGGGACCTGCAAGAATGCATGATTCTCACAGGTGGCCCCAAAGGCACCTACGAGAACCTTGCACTGTGCTAAAGGGGCACCTGCGAGAACAGCAAAATGAAAAGATTCTTTGGTTTTTGCTCAATGAAAAATGTGCCAAGGCTTGAAAAGAGTTGTTGACCTTATTCTTATCGTTCTTATGCAGGCATTTGACTGTCACAATGGTTTTGGAATGGCGTGAAAGAGAGCATCAAGAAGATGATGTTATTTCTAGGAATGACCCGGGCACTGTTGTTTCTTTACGAGACTGTGGTCTCCTGAAATTCTTTCAGATCCCGGGTATGACGGCCCAAGTCAGGCTGTTGGAGTACCTCGTTCATATGTGGGATGTGGACCAACAAGTATTCCACATAGGGGTCCACACATTGTCCTTGGATATTGAGGATGTTTACTTCCTAACAGGACTATCACGGCGTGGGTACCACGTTAGCTTGACCGGTAGCCGAGGTGGTGGGCTTCCCATGAGTGAGTATTCTCGTCAATACTGTGTTCCAGAGGTAGAAAGAAGCAAAGGAAAGGTGGCTATTTGGGGGGTCCAGGATTTGACCATTCACACTATCATGTTCACCATTGCTCGTATGGCTAGGAGCACTACTCCACACATGGCTCTCCAGAGCTATTTTTAGTATGCCATAGAGTGTACTGAGCCTCAGGTCTTTAACTAGTCAAACGCAGTCCTTCGTAGTATAAAGAGGTAGCTGACAAAATGCAGGAAATGTGACCTGAAGCAATTTGGGTATGGATCACTTTTGGTGTCCTTCTTTCTTGAGAGGTTCCCTTGCTGAGGTTGTAGGTTGAGTGGGGTTTACTGGCTCCAGAAGATCCGAGGATGTTGAGGTGGTGCAACCTCATGGCTCGACATGTAGTTGGGTCGATCATCAAAGAAAATGATTCCTTCTTTGACTGGTTGCGGCCACAAATGTTGATGGTCGATGATTATGCTTATGTCGGGTTGGATTTTCGAGGAGATCCTGATTTGGCCCTACCTGAGGATGCTCAGTGGTGAGATCTAAGTAAGAATTACACATTTTTTCACTTTTTAAATGTTTTTGTGAGTTTTATCATATGTAATGTTTTTATGTTTGTCCAAGGTCTAATTACAAAAATTCTTTTTTGATGACACAGACATGGGGCCTTATCGACCTCTGGGTACCTCTCCTATTCAGTGACGAGGAGAGGTGGCTCCAGTGCCACGATGGGATGTTGAAGATTATGAGGCAGGGGAACAAAACTTAGAGGGGTTGACTGCTGATATTCTGGACATGCCTATCGGAGAGGTCTCGCGGTGTTATCAGTGTCATACGATGGGCGTGTCAGAGTCTATTGGCCGATTGCTTCCTAGGGTTGCCCGGGAAGTCATGTGTTATCATGAGAGTCATCCATGACGTTACTTTGTAGAAGCTATGAGCTTCATATTTTGAAATTTTGGTCTTTGGACAGAACTTTTTTGTAAAAAACTTTTGATCATTATATACATATATACGGCTTCTATCAGCTTATCTTGTGTTATGTGATACATGTGATGTGATTGGTTTATAAATGGCCCAAATGTATGTCTAATACATAGTTAGCCAATGCATCAGTTAATGTATTTAGACATCTAGGAATATGCTAATACTCAATATAGTTAAAATAACGTTCTAAGAGGCGAATTTGTAAATATACCCGTAATAAAGTAGGACTTCGAATAGCATAGACATTACTTAACTGTAGTACTACTAGCTGCGAATCAAGTCATACAACCAAGTGACGGATACCGACCAAGATAGCATCAATCAACAATTTGATAACGGTGCTATACTCTGCAATATTGTTGGTTGCACGGCTGAGACACACACCTCGTAGAGTGATAAGTTCGTTTGTAGGGGCATAAATTGCCCACGCAGCAGAAGCAAGGTTCTGAGTACTACAGATAGCGCCATCAGCGAAGCCAATGTGGGGTAGCGAAGACTCTGACATCTGGAAACCAAACACAACATAACATAAGGGCAGAGACTAGATAACAAAAAAATCATACTACAGTAACACGCAAGAAGTATGATACAATAAAATACAAGTACTTATCCACATGTGATCTTAGGCATAGTACTTCTTTAAGTACAACCCATTTCTGGGTTCACTCAAAGGGATACCGTCATAATCTACTAACTCATAAGCTCCTTTCTCCAAAACGTGTCTAACGATATAAGGACCTCACCACATGGCTTCGAATTTTTCAGCTCCTAGCATATCCCGATCTTGTTCATAAAGGAGAACCAGATCTCCTTCGGAGAAAACACGAGGCTTGACATGTTTGTCGTATTGGGCCTTGACACGTTTCTTCTGGGCTTCTATGACTAGGGTAGCATCGCATCGAGTTTCATCTAATCGCATGAGATACAACAGATGTTCTTCAACGGCAGAAGTGTTTGGTAGAAGTTCGGCGGCTAGTTTTAAGGAGGGTATCTCACATTCAATCGGGAGGATGGCTTCTAGACCATAGACTAACCGGAACGGTGTAAACCCAGTAGTAGACTTAACAGACGTCCGGTAAGCCCACAATGTTGAAAACAACATTGTGTGCCAACTTCTTTTGTGAATCCATATCATTTGTCGAAGCATAGTTATGAGAACTTTGTTAATTGCTTCGACTTAGCCGTTGGCTTGTGGGTAATAGGGCGTTGAGTTTTCATGGCGAAGACCCAACTTTTCAGTGAGTTTAGACATCATGAAGTTTCTAAAGTGGCTACCATGATCAGTGACGATAGCCTGGGGAACACCAAAATGAGCTATGATGTGATTGAAAATGAATAATGCTACGGTCTTTCCAATATTGTCAAATGTCGGCATCTCCTCGGCCCATTTCGTAAAATAATCTATGGCTACAATAATGTATCCATGCCCCCCGGCCGAGTGGGGGTGACATGTCATGAAATAGATACCCCATTTTGCAAAGGGGCCAATGGAGACCGCAGGGTGAAGAGGAGCAGGATGTGACCGTATTTTATGATTATAGGTCTTGCAAGCGTGGCATTTTTTGACAGCGATTATGCAATCATTAAATAAAGAAGGCCAAAAATACCCTGCTCATAAGATCTTCTGGTCAGTAGCATACCCGGACATATGACCACCACAAGCTCCAGAATGGCAGTCATTTAAGGCTTTCTCGGCTTCGTCAAGTGTGAGGCAGCGTCGAAAAACTGAGTCAATTCCACGACGATAAAGAGTATCACCCAGGATAATATATTGATAGGCTTGGTAGCGTATTCGACGCTGGTCAGTACTAAACAAATTGGGCTAGAAAGTCTGGGTTTGGAGATATATGATGATATCACCGTACCAAAGATCATCGAAACTGATTAGGAAAAGGGATTCATCGGGTAATGAATCAGTTGCTATATTTTTCATTTCAAAGTAGGGAAAGTCGCATATCAACTCAGAAAACACTAAGGACTTCTTAGACTTAGCTCATTTGAATTTCAAGTCAAACTCCTGGAGTATCACGATCCATTTGGAGTATTTTCCCACTAAAAATTAATGTGTGAGAATGTGTTGCATAGGGTTGCAGCTAGAAATTACCGTAGTCTTGTGAGAGAGGATATAGTGTCGAAAACGTGAACTGTTTGGATGTCTACCAAGGCCAGTTTTTTGACATGTAAATACTTGTTTTCGGTAGGCGTTAGACTTCAACTCAAGTAATATATAATATTTTCATCATGAGAATCATCCTCCTAGACAAGAACCATAGCGATGGTGTAATCCGAGGCTACGAGGTAGAGGAATTAATCGCGAATGTAATCGGGGGGGAAGAGAAGCGGAGCACGTTTCAAGGACAGTTTTAGAGCTTCAAAAGCTTTGTTTGCGATGGTATCCCATACAAACTTGGACCCCTTTTTCAGTAGTCGCGTAAATCCAATACTTATCTCGGCATAGTTCGAGATGAAACGACAAAGAAAGTTTGCCTTCCCTTGCAAACTTTGTAACTGGCGAAGTGTAGAAGGAGGAGGGAGATTAAGAATCACCTCAACCTTTAAAGGATATACCTTGATCCCTTGATGTGAAACAATAAAGCCTATAATTCGGCCGAATTCTATGCAGAAAATGCATTTGTGAGGATTCAAGCGTATATGGTAAAACTGACAGCGGAGGAAAATGGCTCGGAGATGTATGGGATGATCGACCCAGCGCATGGAATGAGTGGGTAAGTCATCAAGATATGCTTGCATGATGTGCTTGATATCATGGAAGGCATACGACATAGCGTGATATAAAGTTGCGCCAGCATTTTTAAGATCGAAAGGAAGTTTCCGATAAGCAAAAGTGCCCCAAGAACAAATAAAGGTGGTTTTGTGTTGATCCCCAGGAACAATATTAATTTGATTATATCTAGAGAAACCATCCATTAGAGAGAAGATTTCACTTCCAGCGCAATCGTCGACAATCTGATCGATGAAGGGGGTAGGAAAGTTGTCTTTAGGACAAGCTTTGTTAATATCCCTATAATCAATGCACACACAGATTGTGCCTTGTTTCTTGTCGATCGGGACAAGATTGGAAACCCAGTTAGTGAGGGCCACTAGGTAAATAAAGCTGGATTTGAGAAGTTTCTCGACTTCAAGTTTGATAGCGGTCGCTTTACGTGGGTGAACTGGACGAAGGCGTTGTCGGACAGGTTTAGCGTCTGGGTATGTCTTGATCTCATGTATCACAATGTCGGGGTCAATGCTTGGCATTTCTTCATAGCTCCAGGTGAATACATCGCGAAATTATTTGAAAAGTGACTTGTAGGTGATGATTTCGTCAGGGGAACACGAAGCTCTGATATGCACATTTTCGACAATTCCAGGTTTGATGGATATGTCGAGGGGAAGAGTGGGTGAGATATTGCTTAAGTTCCCTTCGGAAAACACATCGTGTGTGGACTTGGGAATGGTTGAAATGACGACAACGGTCGACGGGGTCGAGATCCATTGGTAGTTCTCAATGGTGTGTTGCTCCAGAAAGAGGATGGAATGGTGATGTCCATCGTTCCAGGGGGTGTCTTCCATGACAGACATAATCATCTTGTTCGTGGGAAAAATGACACGGAAAGGATCTGGAGATAAATCACCAAGAGAGGGGGTAGAAGGGGTTGCCGATTGAATGGCTTGATAGGCAGATTCGATCGGACTCAAAGGCATTTCATCGCCGTAACGAAGATGATCGCCAAGGTCGGGTACCATCCATGGGTCGTGAGACGCATGGGTTCTGTGAATCAAGGTGGAGATCATGTTGATTGAATCGACAGACGGGTGTGGAACATCAGGTGGTGGAATGGGGAAGGTACCCATTAACGAAGAGTCTTTGAGAAGACCTACACCGACGTTCTCGTATCTGGGGGGGTTTGGCGATGAATGGTATGTTGCCAGTACGCGTATTCGAGTTAAAGAAGGCTAACTGGTTGATGGTAATTACCTTTCCTTGATGTGGGAAATGTACAACATGAAAAAGAGTCGACACAACTGCGTGCATGGAATCAATCCAGCTACGACCAAGAAGAAGGTTGTAATCGAGAGGAGTGTCAAAGACTTCCACTTCAACTTGGACCGTTTTTCCTTCTAACGTGATTGGAAACAAAGGAAGGACACCGTAAGGCTTAAAAATGGAGACATTGAAGGCTTTATGTGTGTTATGGGATTCAATCAAAGAGGGAGAGTCGATGGCTTTCCAGAAGGTAATAGACATGACACACGTCGAGGCACCCTCATCTATAACAGTTCTACAAATGTTTTTGTCGAAGATAATCACTTGTATTTGGAATGCGAGTTGAGGGGGTAACCTTGGGATGTGATCTTCCAAGACAAAAATATTAAATTCGTATATGTCGGGTCAATTCCACCGATAGCCTTCAACGGTGCCTTCCGTTGTATGGGACAACTTTGAAGGACTTCGAGGGCTGACATCACGGACGGTTCTTGGGCCAGATCTTCAACAATGTTGTAGTTCTGGGTAGCACGAGCATGAGGATTGAAAGACGATTTCCGAACAACGCCCTTTGGAGGAGGGTGAAGAACTGTTTCGAGGCTCGATCGTTCGAGATGAAGAGGATCGTTGGTAGGTGGAGTCATGGGAGATGGTTGGACCAATGAAGGAGGTATAACATCAACCTTCTCTTTAGAGGGAGAATAATCTTTGGCTCGAGTGTTAAGTGTGATGTCACTTTGCTTTGAATCACTGATACACATTAAAACATAAGATGTAGTGGAGGGGGATGGTTGGTCATGAATGACCAATTGGGCCTGTTGTTGAGAAGCGAAGGGTTGTGACAAAATGACTGGAGTGGGTGGTTTCAAGGCCCTTTGAAGGAACTTAGTAACCTCGGCTCGTCGTGGACAATCCTTCATGTAGTGATCATCACCAA
>JASDQU011177802.1:0-26489 GCA_032191745.1 Picea mariana
GAATCCTCCTATGATGAGTTTCCCATTGATATATTCGTTTCATCAAATTCATGGTTTGCATCCCCATTTTTGTGACAGGATCTTAGGATGGCTTGAATATTCATATATAAAAAAATTTCATAATAAAGACAAAGTTGTGCTTGCTTTCTTTTTACCTAAGTATCTTGGAAGTAGGCGTGACATATTTCTTTTAGATCCTCCATGTGAAGAAATTAATGAACACTTAGAGAAATGTCAGGAGGATGGGGAATTTCAGCCTTGGTTGATGGTTATTTCATTTCCTCGTAATCCTGACAAGTTTTTCAAACCTACTTACACTCACCCATGCCATTATGACCCTTATCACAAAAAGATTGCGCAACGGCTGGAGGATTTGTACAACAAGAATATCCAGGGGAATGGTAAGATCATGCTTAATTTGTTTTTAGATGATGATTATGAAGGTAAGTGTGATATGTTTCTGTAATTTTTTGATATATTACCATTCTTGTTAATAATGCTTGATCTTGTTTCCATTGCAGGATTAGAGTTACTCCGATGGCTACATTGGAAACATGACTTCACATAGTATGCTGATTTGTTTAATAGTTAGGGTAGGTTTAGGAATAGGTTTTCTTTCAGTTTTATTTCTCACTATTTATCTTTGTAATAATGCAAGCATGAATGCAAGTGGGCGCACCACGAGAACCATAATACGACTGTTATCAGGGAAGGTCGCTTGATCTTTTTCTATTTGCTTTTAGTTGAATATTTATTTTCAAAAAACGCAGTATCATGAAAATCTTAAATGGAAAGTAAAGAGATAAATAAATCTGAATCAACCCTGACCCAAGGTACCACGAGTAGTACTTCTTTCCCATCAAACAAGATTTTTCTACTTTCTTTTAGTCTCCCAAGGGATTTGTTGCATGAGGTTTTCAGATGCACCTTCTGTACATATTTTTTATTTTTTTTTTATTTTTTTTTGGATTTCTTTGCTTTCAAATTTTTCTTCGTTGGTGTGTTTTGTTTCCATTTGTGCTTATCAGTCTTTATTTTGAAATACATATACCTGCATCATGAACTGTTCGGACAAAGAGAACAGAAAAATGTATCCTCTGAAATAATTGTTGAAGGTTGTTTAAACATCAATAATGATATGCCTCTGAAGTTTACAGCCATGTTGAATAAAGCTTGTTGTTTGAAAGGCGTTTTTTTTATTTCAATCTATAATTCGAGCTTTTCATGATCATCCATTTCTTCTTACGATGTCCCTGTTCTTTAATAGAACAACTCAGAGATGTCTCCCTGCCTTCGAAGGTCGGTCTACCAATAAACCATCTCTAGATCTTAATGAAGGATAGTTAAAAAAATTCTCTCAAGGTCTGTAATTTATTAAAATATGTCCAAAATATCACAATTTTCAGTGTCACCCCACTCTATTATATATCTTTAAAAACCAAATAAATCATTAAAGAGTTGTGGGAAGTGCTTTTAAACCCATCGGGATACTAAACAGGTCTATTGGCAGCAGGTAAATGCATGCATGACGCCAAGATAACTTCGTCAGGGTACTGAACAGGTCGGCTGGCAGAGAAGCAATGTCAGGTATATGAAAATTCTCAGATATGGAATCTTTTGACCTTAAATGTCCTTTATTCTGATCTAGAACTTCTTGGCAGGATACAGATATTGGAGTGGGTTAAATGGCAACCCTGTCGAGGCTATGGACGCCTGCTGGCAGCAGTGGCTCTTTCAACAGTATTGGAGATTTTTAACCTTAATATCGTGACTCTCTTTTGTTAAGATTGTCGTCAGTTTTCATCTTTTAAAATAACAAACTGGAATTTTTTATGATTGATGATGATGTTCAAAAAAGTTTTCTGGTTGTTTTTGAGTTGGAGTTTTTCTCATTATCCTAATCTGGACTTGTTCGTTTGGCAGAGATAACTGCTTCTACCAGTGTGTCGCCATTGTTGGCAGCCATATTAATCCCTATCTTTTTCTTTACAAGCTGCCTACACAAGGTTTTTGAACCCTCAATACTCGTCGCAACTTTTTAAAACAACACCATTATCTTTCGCTTTTGCAAACCTCCTTTTTGTTTTCATTTTCACGACTATAAGCGTGAAAACCCACAGTTGGAATTCATGTTGATTGCATTAAAATGATATTTTGGATTGTCATAAACCTATTTGTTTATGTGGTCATAACTCTTTGAATTCAAACACACCACTGGTCACATATTATCAAAACACCAAATATCTATGCTTTCGATTATTATTAATATGGTGTTGATTTACAAAATCTTTGACACAATGGTTTGATCGAATACATTAATTTTTGGGTCAAATCATGGTTCATTTGACATGTTATTTAAAATTCTTTTTTGATATGCACTATTGTGATTTGAATGTAACATTTTACCAAGGAGCCATCGATTGTACAGCCCGACATGATATTTTTGCATGGTCCCAATTTACTCTACCACCCTCGCACATTAACGCTCTGTCTTTCATTTCGAGTTGCCTTTTCTTGTTTTGGGGAAGCTGCGGGAAAAATGGTTATGTGTCGAACCCTATCGCCGATTACCCTTTTGATTTTGTGCTATTAGCTATGGCTCCTGTAGTGTGAATCGAGCCCAACGGTGTCCAAACTTTGTTGTTGTTTGATAACACCTGAGAGGACCTAGAGAGGAATGGTTGGTTGGTTTTTATTGAGAAGTTTGAGGGTTTCAACCTAACTGTCGCTCAGCAATTTTCACTTACATTCGATAGGTGCAGAGCCAAAATTGAGGATGTCCATCTCGAAGTAAACGAGGATTTCCTCAGCTTAGCCACTGGTCTTCCAGCTGAGGGACAAAGATGGTTTAAAAATTTGAAGGTTGATGAAGTACCATGGCCACTGTTGTTTACCTCAAGGAAGATTAACAATTGTGACAAAGGTATGCCCGTTACAGCTCTTAAGTCTAGATGGCATGATTGGTTGGCTCTTATCAAGCAGTTCATTACATGTGAGTGTAGATACAGTTTAGTTTTCCTTTACCACCTACAGCTGCTCATGAGTTTCATAGATTTTCCCTTAAATATGCCACATTTCCTCCTTCGTAGTTTCTATAAAATGGCTAAACGTTTCAAGAGGGAGAAAGCCGACTCCAGCCTCTTCCACCACTATTTAATTAAAATTATTGTGATTCATCAGTTGAGGTTGAGTGGCGATTGTTGGGACGCTTTCTAATTGAGGAATGGTTTTGCCAATCCTGAAATAGGACAAGTTGATAAAACCGTTGTTATAGAAACCCTTGTCGGGCCTGTCATTCCCCCTCCTACACTCTTACCCTTTGTTGAACCCTCAACCTACCCGAACGCTACCCAACCCGACACCCTTCCTGACTCATGTCCAAAAGACAGTGGTAAGCCTGTTAAGAGGTCTGCAAAGAAAAAGGGTAAAAGTTACAGTGATATCAATTGAAATGGTAAAAAGGTTGTGTGCTAGGTTTCACAGTGTGCTCGTAACAAACCAAAAGAAAACGTAGATCAGAAACCAATCATGTTAAGTGAAGATTCTGATTCCGAAATCGAACGGTTTCTGACCGAGGAGTATCCATACTCACACAGCCTTTGTTCAGTTAATCCCTATGACTATGTGATGAACCTCCCGCCATGTCTTAAAGACAACCCTAACTACCTTGGGATCAAACTCGACAGAGAAACTGCTGGTCAATTAAGAAGTTCCTCACATGTAATTACACGGCCTGGTCAACCACAGTGCAATGAATGCAAGTCGTGGCTTGATCAATATTATACAGACGTCCCTTTTCTCCAATCCCGAATCAAGTCCTTGGAGGACCAAGTGAATGTGATAACCAAAGAAAACGACAGGCTGCTAGCTAATGATAAAAGGAAGAAGACCACAGGCTCTGTTGTTTTCAAAAATGTAGAGGCGGCCACTGCCATTGTCAATTCAAAAATAGTTTGATCAAATCGAATCCCTGAAACAGAGGTATGGTATTTCAAGAGTGATTTTAAAATGATTTTGTTTGTGTTCAATTAGCATATAGGATTTGTTGGCTCAAATCGCATCCATTTCTGTTTTGATTGAATGATAAAACACGATTCTGTTTATAATAATAACTAGCTACAGAATCGTGAGATTCTGTAGCTAGTTATGAAAATTTGAATTGTTTTGATTTTAGAACTAAAATACAATATGAAAATCATGTATTCTTGTGCATTGACAGGTACACACGAATTTCAAAGGAGATTGGATCGACTGTGGCATCTTTGAACATGCTTTTTCTTTACATAGTTTTGGATTAGGCTGTTAGTTTTAGATAGAAATAGGAATTTGGGAGATTTTATTCCCATAATTTTTGCAACAGCTTTGATAATTTTCATAAGGAATGTTTTGATCCTGTGGCCTTTATATATGTATTATTTTTGTAGATAAATCATCGCTGCCTGGGGCAAAGAATGATGGATTTATGATTTTCACACTTGAATGAAATATGATACTGGTTGCAGCTTTAGCTTTTCCATATTGTGGTTTTGTTCAAGTTAAGATTGTTTCAATTTGTAGTTAAGACTATTATTGCTTTTGTTGTTATGGTTTACTACAGATTGGGATTGATATAAATTTATATGTATGATCCATGTTCATGTTCTAGATTTATGACACAGTAATCATTTTGTTTAAACTTGGGATTAAGAGATTTATCATTATCATTTGTTGAACATTCATGCACGAGTTTTCACAGCAGGGTTTATCTTAATGTGGTCACTTGTGAACTTGTAATATTGTTGTCACTATACCTCTCATTTTTTCTGGCGTTAGCATTCAAAAGTGTTGTTGCTTCGTGTTTATGCGAAGTATTGCAAAATCTGGTGTGGGTTGGCCTCATCAAACAGTGAACGCAGATGCTATGTACAGGGCGAATAGGAGATGATATTTCAGGTTAGTTTGATAGTTCATTTTAGTAGCTTAATCAATATAAGAATTTTCTGTAGTTTAGATTTACAGTGCAGATTGTTATTTTTTATTGCCAAGCTAGATAGTTGCCATCGCATTTTATGTTTATAAAGTTATAAAAAATCAAAAAACACCAGCTTCACTTTATATCAGACCTAAAGAAGGGTTTCTCCTACCTGGGATTTTATATCAAAACCACCACATACTCTAAAATTGATTGGTTGTGGTTACTTGATAAATTCGAGAGCAGAATCCATCACTGGTGTAACAAGCATCTATCCTTGGGAGAGAGATACATTCTCATCAAAGCAGTACTGGAGAGCCTTCCGGTCTACTGGATGGCGCTAACAAATTTCCCTGCCACTATTCTTAGCTCGATTCGTAAATTGATTTTTACTTTTCTGTGGACTGGCAGCAAATTGACAGGATATCATTTATGTAAATGGGAGGTTATCTCAAAACCGAAGAAAATGGGAGGTTGGGGCCTTAAGAATCTACCTTTCTTCCAGAAGGCACTCCTGGCAAACACCTTATGGCGCATCCTCATGAAGCCCGATCTCTGGAGCAAGGTTATAAAAGCAAAATATTTCCCACACATTCCGGTTCATCTCTGGCTCAGATCGGCCACTGGGAGACGCATAAAAGGCTCTCTTACTTAGAGGAATCTTTTAACAACCCTCCCCGTCATTCTCCATTGGCTCTCGTGGCAGCCTGGAAACGGTTTTCAAATTGAAGTGGGCAGGGACGTCATGCTGGGACTGGGCAAACTCGCCCTTCTCTCAACTAATCTGCTGGAGCACCTTCATAGAAAAAACATATACTTTCTCTTTCAATTAAAATCGGCTCAAAACGGGGGACACATAAGTGACTGCTGGCTCAGGAGTGAGGAACTTGAACTGGACACTGAACTGGCAGGCAAATGGAACGGCTTTACTCGCAGGCTGATGGAATCGGGTGTTCGATTAATGAATAGACCCGACTTGCTCTTGTGGACAGGTGGGGACAGATCTGGAGAACTGACTACAAAAAATGCTTACATTGCTCTGACAGCCAAGTGTTGGACTGTAATTCCTGAGCGTGGGCATGGAGCGATCTGGAGGTGCAAGATTTCTCTCAAGCTGAAACTATTCGCCTGGCTCTTAACTGAAAACAAGCTTCTGTTGTGGCCAAATCTCCAAGCTCGGGGTTGGGAGGGTCCCAGTCGATGCTGTCTATGCAATACAAATGAAGAAATGAGTGCACATCTATTCATAGATTGCTCTTTTTCCAAATCAGTTTGGAATCTCATCTCCCCTGCACTCTCTCCCTCATCCACTTGGACAGGTACCAGTCCAACAAATTGCTTTCAGAACTAGTCGCGGGCCACATCCAATCAGGTAAAGATACCAATCCTCCCTTGCTGGCTTATATGGAAGAACAGGAACGCAGCTTTGTTTGAGGATAAACCACCATCAGTGCACGGAGTGGTTTTCTCCTTTTTCGCTGAGTTATCAGTAGACAGAAATCAAACACCCTTTTCAACACCCAGCAGACCCGTCTTCACAGTTCCACTTGATAGAGTGGTGGCCTGGTTCGATGGAGCGGCACAACAAAATGGATTATACTGTGGTGCGGGTGGAAAGATAACCATAAGCCCACAGACGTGCTACCGGTGGACTCTAAACTGTGGGCATGGCTCAAATATGAAAGCTGAACTCATGGGAGCATGGGCGTCTTGTACTCTGGCAAGCCGATTACATATAAGTGAGCTTTTACTTCTTGGCGACTCCAAAATTACAATTGATTGGCTGAACGGACGTGCCGATTTCCAAGTTGCTGACCTGATAAGCTGGAAGGAGAGGACCCGAGAAGCGACCAAACTGCTCAACCATATTACTTTCACCCACATCTACAGAGGAGACAACATGGAGGCTGATATACTTTCAAAAAAAGCTCTATCTTTGCCTTCGGGACATATTCTCTTTACAAGATGGGAAGAAGGTAACGAGGGACCCACCTCGAGGATTAATCTTTGAAAGCCTGGACTTGCGAGCAGCCCATCCTTGGGATTTGATACTGGATCTGATGAGACTAGTTCTCCTTTTTTTGGTTTGTGTAGTATGTTTTGAACTCTTCGGCAATATGCTTGTATATCTCCGTTGATTAGATCTGTTATAACAGACTTGTATACTTTTATATCCTTTTGAATATAAAGCGTATTTTTTTCTTGTTGAAAAAAAAAAAGTCAATTCATATATGATTTTGCAGATTTCGATTAAAATTTGCATCTTTTGAATACTGTACATATGATAGAGATTTAAATATATTAATACATTTAATAATTAGGATTACTATTTTATTAATATTAATTAGCGAACTGTGAATATATATTAGATTTGTATATTGTTTGCAGCAGTTGTTTTTCACTTAGTTAGTTTCTTTAGTTTAGTTTTTTCACTTTCCTGGGACTTAGATCGGCCAACGGAGCCGCTAAACCCATCAGAGTGGATTAATCCAAACGGCTTGGGTTATTTAGACAACCCCGGACCGGATTCACTCCTCCTGTTGACGAGCGGTCAATTTCGCCCGTCAACAGGTATAAATGATTGCAAAGGGTTAGTTGGGTTGGGGAAGGGTAGGAAGTCATATATGTATTCTGTTCACGAAAAATCTAGGAAGGAGGCCCTAGTTGGGAAACAAAATTGTATTGAGGGGGTTCTCATCATTGCCCACACCCAGAGAAATGGTAACTCGTGATTTTTGTGTCATAAATGTAAGAGCGTTAGGAAATCCCTCAAAGAAATAGGTCCTTAAAATTCTTGTAAAAATACACAAGCTAGATGTTGTAATTCTACAAGAAACTATGCTAGATGGGTCCAAGTGTGTCAATGAGTTGAAGAAATTATTAGGTGATTGGAATTTTTTTGATATGTGAATTATATGGGTTATTTTAGAGGATTAGTTATTCGGTGGAGGAAAATAGTATTTAAATGCACCAATGTCTTCTATTTGACTCAAGTTTGTATGCAACATTATATGCGCAAGAGTTGGGTGAAGATGTCTTTTCTTTGAAAATTTCTAGGCCATATGTTGATTAGGTGACATATTAAGACAATATTTTTAATATGAGTGTTCTTATGCAAAATATTGTAATGCTTGGTGGTGATATTAATTTTTCACTAGGTAGGGACAAGGTTTTAGGCCCTATTGCTCATGCAGACCCACTTCTAGAGTACTTCCTGAAGAAATTGGAGGACCTAAGTTGGTATGATATTGATGTTGTTAAGTGAAGCATTACGTGGAAAAATATGAGGGTTGGAAAGGGAATAACTGAAAACAGCATTAATCATTTTTTTGGAGTATTCTTTTATTGAGTAAAGGATACCAAGCAATAGATTGGTGTGGGAGGTGAATATGATCACATGTATTTTTTGGCCATGATTGTGATTGTTGGGAGGAAACCTCCTATCCCTTTCAAGCTTAAATCTTCATGGTTGGAGGAGGACTTAACCATTTTAATCAAGGAGCCATTGGTTCCATGTGATAGGGATTCTAGAGAATATGCAACTTTATAGTTTGAGGGAAATCCAAAGAGAATTAAATAAATTGTTTCCCATTGGGCCCAAAAGTAAAGGTTGAAGGATGAGTAGGATATCCTAAACATGGAATGTCAATTGAAGGATATTTGTGATAAATAACAACCTAACTATCTTGATGATGCTTTTAAAAAGGAAAAATCCTTAGAAAATTAAAGATGAAAATTATTGATTGACATAGAGGTCACTTGGAGATTCAAAAGAAGGGATTTATGGATTGCTAAAGGTGACGAGAACATTAAATATGTTCTTGAATTTTCTAACCATAGGAACAATATATAGACAATTTGGGAAATCCCAAGAAATGATGTCTCTCTTGCTCATGGTTGTGAGGATTTAGCAAATCTGGGAGTCAATCATTTTAGATATTTATATAAAGAGGAGAGTAGAGTTTCTATCATTGAGGTGGTCAAAATGATTACTTACTTTCCCAGTTTTGTAAATGAAGGAGACAATGAGAGACTACTAGAAGAAGTCCCAAAGGATGAGTTGCAGTCGGTTCTTCATAGTTTTAGGAAGGACAAGAGTCTCGATCTAGATGGTTGGACTACATAATTATTTCTAGGGTTTTATGAGGTAATTGAAGAAGATTCGTCGAAGGTTATAAATAAATTCAGATCATCTTGGAATGTTAGTTTCTTTAAATTCAACATTCATTGCTCTCATTCCAAAATCAGATAATATAGTTTATTTTGATGAATATAGACCCATCTCACTATGTAATTGCATCTATAAAATCATTGCAAAGATTATTGCAATGAGAGTAAATAAGTTTTCATCAAATACAATCTCAAATGAACAAATTGATTTTCTATCAGGAAGACATGAGATTCATGAGGCAGTTGATGTAGCCCATGAGTGGTTACTCTTCATCAAATACAAGAATCTCTCTTAAATGGTTATCAAGATTGATTTGTCCAAAGATTGTGATAACACTAACTAGATGTAATTGAGAATGATAATGATTCATTTGGGTTTTTGTGTCCATTTTTTCAACTATGTTATGAGTTGTGTTTCATATATATTATTTGTAGTACTTATCAATGTGTATACATCAAATTTCGTCATCCCTAATAGGGGTTTGAGGTAGGTTGTCCTCTCTCCCCTTTGTTATTTCTTATTTTTTCAAAAGGTTTGAAGGAAAAAAATGAAGAAAAAATGATTGGGTTATTTAAGGGCAGAAATATTGGAAGAGGTTGTTTCTTATTCCATCTACTTTTTGTAGATGATATCTTGTTATTCTATTATGGATCTAGGGGAGATGATTTAATGTTGAAATATATTTGAGATCTCTATTATAGTGCTACAGGTATGATAGTAAGTGTAAACAAGTCATCTTTCTATTTCGACTCAAGTGTAAATGAGGATGATACCATGTTCTTCTCTCGAATGTTTCTATTTAAACATATAGACTTTCAAGATGGGATAAAATATATTGGGTTCTTCCTAAAACCAAATGAATATAGTATGAGAGATTGGAATTTGGTCAATAGCTAAGGTCTACAGGATATCACTCGTTTTCGTTCCAAAGGGAGTACTAGAAAGGATATGAAGGATTAGTTTATGATTTCTATGGTCTATGGGTAAGGATAAAAAGGGAATCCCTTTGCTAAAGTGGTAGTATATTGAAATTCAAAAATATATTGGTGGTTGGGGATTGAAGAATATGCACCTCTTTAGTAAGGCATTGGCATCAAAATGTGTTTGTAATTAATTATAGGTAAGGTTTTATAGTCTCAAGTAATTATTCAAAAATACATTAAGCTAGGAACAATGAAATATTGGATAAGGACCATGGTTAAGAACTGGAAAAAATCCTCAATCTAGTATGGAAGGAAATGGTTCTAACATTTCACTGATTAGACTGTGGATTTTATGGATGATTATAAATGGGAAGAGGTCAAGACTGGGTGCAAGTCCTTGGGTTGGAAGTGGGTAAATATTCAATATTTCATATGTCTTGATCAATTCCCTTCATTATAAAGGCATTTTATTTCTTATCCAGGTACCTTGTTCGGAGTTAACCATGATATGGACACAAGAATGGAATATAACAACTATGATTGGTATAGTTGGTAGAGAAGCAGAAGAATGGGAGATGACAACTATGATTGGTCTAGTTGGTAATGGAGAATCCCTAGATATTGACATAGAAATCACCTCACAACAACATTCCAAGTATTCATTTCATCCCACATGAATTACTTATATGAGAATGTCACTCTTTAGTATTCAAAACTATCCATTTTTACAATTAAAAAATGAAGTGGGTCTTGTGTGATTGGGCACTAGTGTTATGTGGGATATTATCATGGAATCATAATTTTACCTTATTTGAAATCAATTTTCCTTAAGAAGGTCAAATTGGGAGCACACCTTGTGTGAAGGTGATATTGGCTAGAGGAAAACATTGGGGTTTACTAGATATTAACATTAGGTGAAAAATGGTCCAAATTGAGACATGAAAACCATTAAATGCTTCTTGTTACAAATATTTTTTCCTCACTCCATGCAACTTGTATGGATGGCATTTCCATTTCCCTATGAAGACTTAAGTTCTCTTTTTGTGCATTCCAGATCCAAAAAGCATATTTTTCCACATATACGCGCCCTCCCAGTTACACAACAAGTGTATACATAGGTTGCTCCACTACACCCATGTACATCAGGTTTGGTGCTCAAAATTAAAAATTATGTCGAGTTTCCATGTCATGTCACGAGATCCATGATCCTTGACCTTCCATATATTGGAAACATTCTGAATCGAATCTTCAGTTCCATTTGAAGGATAGAAATTGAGCCATATCCAAGCCTTGGGATATTCAACAATTCAACTTTGAGAGAAAAGACACTCTAGATAAATTTCACTTCATATTGAGTTTGCAGCCCTTTGTCCTTGAAAGTATGAACTCCGTGTTCATCCCCCAAGATCTTCGTTCCTTCTGATGGAGAACCTCATTGACTCCTTTATATGAGCTTGCCTTTGGTGGAGGATTGAAGTGGTGGAGGACCAGTTGGAGGAACTTAGTTTCTCAGTTTCGATATGTGTCGTTACAGAAGTTTGTCACCTATGTACTTATGATGATTATTTTAATATAAATACTCTTTTCTCGTCCAATTGATATCTTGAAAATATTTGAATCATTATTCCATGGGCGTATTTTTCATGTATGTTAATGGATTATGCTAATCTATATGCTAACATTATATATTATCACCATATGCTTGCGTATCTTGTTTGTTGAGGACAAGTTGCAGGTATAAATTTTTGGGTTGCGTGCTCAACGGTGGTCTTCATCGAACGTACGGATGAGGTAGGATCATAACCTTGTCTTGCTAGCATTTATTTTATATAGAATACTTGGGATTAGAGTTGATTTATGTGTTTCATTCCGTCTGTTTTGGTTTACCCCTTGCCATAGAGAGATTTTCCTCATAACAGAATTGGCGACCATACTAGGGATTGATCTTCTTTTTTGGGTTTGGAGTTTTTTTCTACTTAATTTGCTCTATGTTAGCCTGATTTTCTTTGTCTCATGTTGCTTGACAGCCTATTTTTTACTTTTCATCTGAATTTCTTGGCTTAACCCTTGCCCTGGCAATGTTTTGTTGGGTATATGTGGTTTTCCCTTGATAGAAACGTATATACACAAGATATCTTCCTTTAGGGAGCGTATATACATGAGTTTTACTCAAATAATCACATACATCAACTCTTTAGTCTTGTTGGATGAGTTTGGTATTTGTTGGGTGAGTTTGGTTGGTTGTTGAGTCTTCTTGGGTCTCTATTCTGACTGTTAAGTGCTTACAAAGTGATAGGAAGTCTTCTTCTTGTTGAATTTATGGGCAGTTTTCTTTCTTATCATCTTTTTTCATTGGTTGTCCTTGCACATTGGTCTGAGTGTCTACTTCTTGGTGTCCTTCTTGGCTTGTCTCTTTTTTCTTGCAGTAGGATTTTCTTATGAAGTCGGTATCCATTCCTTGCATTTTATTTTCTTTATATCGAAAATACAAAAATATTTGTTTACTTTGCACTATGGAATTTTCACTTTTTATTACATTGCATTGATTTTGACACATGTGGAGAGATTGCATTTCATTGAAATTGTAGAGATTGCATTTTAAAAATTAAATTTAGAAGCATACCATCTTTTTGAAATTCAAGACTAATACTTAGCAGTGTTTTTATATTTGCTTATTTTTCTATGTTGAGTCATAATACCATCAGTTTCACGACCACACCTCTTGAGTAAGAAGAAGCCATTAAAATTAATGTTGATTAATTATAATTGATTAGAAACAATTTTATTTTTCAGGGTACACAAACAAGTATAGGACATAGGGCCTTGGAATAGGGTTTTGTGTAAAATTATCCAAGTCTATTAAACTAAAAATATGTGTTTGACCAAGGAGTGGTGAAACCCATTCTGTAATTAGTGACATCAGGAGGCTCCGCTCACACCTGATTTAACCATGAGGTTGCACAAAGTTGGTTGCAGAGATAGCCCTATAATACCTTCTTAGCGTCAGATATATTTATGGGGTTCTATTCGTATTTGGGGGTCTTTCTAGTACCTTTAAATCCGTGAGAGGCGATACTTTCAAGATTTCGGTCTTTGTTACCCTGCCCATACGATGGACCAGACTTATGATTGTTCTCCTCTGCATTGGTTATATTGTGGTGACTCTAGTTTCTTGACATATGTAGCCACATATGTTACTTGCAAGGGTTATTATGCAGGTACCCTGAGTCAGATAAAGGTTGGACAACACACAGGCTTTATGGAGGATTACCTCTCTTGGGGGATCTAACCAATTGCGTTGTTAAGCCCACGAGGGCCCTTATAACTAATTATGATACCTCCAATATTTTGAAGGGAGTCTCAGGCTCTTGTTGGGTGAGACATACCTACTCTAGTGAGGGAGGCCCCTTTTTAGCAACTATATCTTGATTGTGTGCATTGGCCCTTTTTGCTTTATTTTGGTGTGCTCTATGATTATTAGTTGGCCCTGGTATTTGGTTGTATATCTCGAGTCTTGACTCATCATAAAGCAAGACCAGCCTCCTCGCAGGTCTCATCATTTGTTGAAGTTACTAGTGCATCTTGATTTTTTATCGAAGTTGCCTTCTAAAAGGTGTAAAGTTAATAAACATGGTACATATTATCTCCACCTCCCATACTTGTGATAATCTAGTTATGAGTATTGATTCAGACCCGAACGTCACAAGGAGTCCCTCGACTCCTATATAGTTTTTGATTAGTGGGATCCCTTTGACTCCTTCATCCTCAATGGTGGGGGTGTCAGAGATCCCCGCCTCTAGTGCTACCCAACCTGTGAGTTCTACTTGACCCATAGGAACGAACCCTTTCCTATCTCTTTTTGGTATGCCAAGTCACAATTATCAGTCAATACCTTCAGTCTCTAATCCCTTTTCTTTTGGTATGCCCAACATGATGTCACAACTCTCATCCTCCATTCTAGCGGCTAATGTGAATCCTAGTTTTGGACCTTAGGGAACAAATCCTCTGTATGCTCATCTCTCTTTTTGTGGAGGTCATATTCCCCAAATGAATCCTATAGTTGGAGGTTGGCCTCCTCTTTCCTCCAGGCCTAATCCGAGTCTCAATGCTCCAGGATGGAGTGCTCAACCAGGTGGATACTTCACTTCTTATATTTTGTCCTTCATCCCCTCTTCCTCCATGTTGATTCTGGTGAATGCATTTATTATGTTGAATCCCCCTCTATCCTATAGAGTTCCATCTGGAGGGAGTCAGTTTCACACTATGGGCAACCCCATCCTAGAGTCCCTTCAGCTAAGGGAAACATATATAACCATCATCATGTCGCTTACACGGGTATGGTGCCCATACAACTTTTTATGAATCAATTTGGAGGAGGATATTATCCAAATGGATAGGGCCATGGCATATACCAAAACCCTATATGGCCTACAATCTCTTAGCCCCAATCTTTCCCTGGAGTATGGGCTCAAACACCGCAACCCCGGCTCCCTTTTCTGGCCACGCTTAATCTACCAAATTTGTCAAAATTAATGAATGACCCTGTGCATCACAATCCATTATGGCTCCCCATCCCCACCAAGATTCCTTCAGAAATTTCAAAATTTGAAGGAAATACTAGCGAGGATCTGGGTGATCATGTCACTACTTTTCATCTTTGGTGCTCATCTAACTCCCTGAATGACAATTTCATCCATTTGAGGCTATTTCAATGCACCCTCATGGGGGTATCCACGAAATGGTACATTAAGCTACCGGGGTGAACATGCAAAAACTTTAATCAGATGGTTTTGGTCTTTCTCAACCACTTCCAATTTCCTATTCATTACGATGTCGACATAGAAATTTTGTTGGTCTTCCGCCAAGATAAATCCATGCATATCTCAGACCATATCCAAGAGTGGCGTAGACGAAAGAGATTTATCAAAGCCTACATTCCTCCAGAGTTTATGTTGGAGTGGTTCCTTAAGTCCATTTTGCCTTATATTTCGAAGGATGTCTCTACATCCAGAGTAACGTCTGAGGAAGAAGTTATTTTCAAATCCCAGCTATTGGACCTCATATATGCTCAATATGGGATGTTGTATGAGATTCTTCTTGATGTGTCGCGATCGAACTATGGCCCTAGACAAAATTTTGAGCCTCATGTCGATGGAATCATAGGCTCTGCAAATGTCAATTCTACATACTTGGTGATGAACCAGTTGAAATATTTGTCTCTAAGCCAGCCTGCAGCAATACAAGCTTTGAATTCATCATCCACCCCCATGCATTCGGCGGATGTGCATTTTGTACAGTCTTCAGCTAACCCAAATAGTAACCAAAAACCATGAGAGAATAAAAACAAAGGATGAGGTAATAATTGTAAGGGTGGGAAAAATAATAATAAATCCAAGGAAGACACTAACAATGATAGATTGACTAATAGTGTTGGTGACAGAAAGAAATAAAAATGGAAGGTGAAGTTTCCTTGTAATCTTTGTAAAGATGATCACCTTACCCACCTATGCCCCAAAATTGAGGAAGCCTCGAGGCTCTTATCGCAGTCGCCCACTGTGCTGACAAATATGTTTCCACATAATCAACACATGGCCTCAGGGACCCCCAACAATGGAAATGCATCGAGCGGGAGTCAAAACCCTTGGCACATGAAGGTGGTAATCTATGTGTCAATATGGTCAAGTCTCAGATTGATGTGGCCACTCAATCTTGTTATTACGGTTCTTCATAGACTGTAGTAGGTCCAGAGTCTCCTCCTCCTCCGGAAACAACCTTGCAGATCGAAAATTCAGAACATCCGCCTTGTATTATAAAAGGAGTACTAAAGTGCTCTTCCCACAATCCTAATGCCAGAGCTTCCCAAAACTATTCGATTGTCGAAGATCTGGGCCAAACCGCTTGTGTGATATCGGCTTTGGAGGTTCTGCAAATGTGTCCTTCACAAAGGAATGTCTTGTTATCTGCATTAGAATCTCTAGACATGTGTGGCTCAAAGTTTATCAAGTTTGACTTCACAGATGTTAAGCATCGCTTACCTTACCACGTGGACTTTCCAATCCATGTGGAGTACATGAAAATTACCATCAATCATATTGTAATTTATGAAGGTGTTGTGACGTGTGTGATGTCCCTAACCTATTGGAAATCCATTGGATTTCTGACCCTATCACAATTTATGACTATGTTGACCGCATTTGATGGGCGTTCGTTTCGACCCCACGGAATTATTCCCTCTTTTTCTGTTCAGTTAGGTGGGAAGAAAATGGAGGTTGATCTTGAGTTGGTTGATGCGCCCCTCAACTATAATTTACTACTAGGGAATAATTGGACTTATGCCATGACATCCATTGTGTCGTCCATTTTCCGCAATTTATGTTTTCCTCGCGAAGGAAAAATAGTGACAATTGATCAGTTGTCCTTTGAGCATGTTATTCCTAGTGCATCAGTTGGACCTTTGATCCCTGTGATCGACAATTCTCAACAGACAACTGAGAATGTTTGTGTCAAAATGTATTCATCTTTGATAGGTAGCTTTGATTTCATGGCACTAATTCACCATATTCACACCATTTCCAATGATTCTTCGTCGTCGATGAGGTTCATTCCTTTCTGTACTTCGTATTTCAATGACCCTTACCCTACCTTCCCTAACTATGTCGTATGAAGGTTAGTCACACATTTGGATGGTGATGCCACTGTTAGCAGTGGAGGTTGTGTATCGGTCTATTCTTGACGCTACTACTGACCCAGATCCTTTCTCCTCGCAAACGGACGAGGTAGATCCTGTTCTAGAGCCCATATGGACTGCTCAATCATCCTGTTCACATGATTGCCTCGACGATACTTTACCTTCAGATGAAGCCATCTTAGAGGCCATGAATGGTCCTGATAGGCCTTGGGACGATATGCATCATCAATCCTATTTCCTCCCAGAGCTTGTTAAGATCGAAAATGATGACTTTAGATCTACCTTGAGTGAGATGGTTAGTCACATTGTTGTTCCATTAGATACGCATGGTATTTATGCTAAAGGAAACATGGCAGATATTTATCCTACTGTCACAATCGACATCTCTCGTATTCCTGGCAAAATTGAGAATGTATATATTGGTGCAAGTTGTTCGCCTCAACAAATTCAGGTCTACATCGATCTCTTCAAAGAGTTTTGTGATGTATTCGCTTGGTCGTATGAAGAGATTCCAAGGATCAACCCCAACATTGTCAAACATGATATTAAAACCTATATGTATGCTAAACTTGTTCAGCAACATATTAGAGTTGTCAATCCTAGGAAGGCCCTGTTATTAAGGCAGAGGTAGAGAAGCTACTTAATGTTAGTTTCAGCTACTCGGTTCCCTTGACTGAATGGGTGTCCAACCACATTCCCTTAAATAAAAATCAAGGAATCATCAACGTATGTATGGATTTTCGTAACCTGAAAAAGGCTTGTCCTAAAGATAACTTCCTGACTCCTTTCATTGACTAGATTCTTGATGAGTGCATAGGAAACAAAGTCTTTTATTTTATGGACGAATTTTCAAGGTATAATCAAATTCAAATAAAACCTAAGGATCAACATAAGACAGCGTTTATTTTTCCTTGGGGTGATTTTTCATACCGGAAAATGCCTTTCGGCCTTAAAAACATCGGAGCAGCCTTCCAACGTGCCATGAACTTTTATTTTCACAATCTCAAGCTTATTGTCGAAGCTTACCTAGATGATCTTGCTACTCACTCTCGGAAGAGAGTATGTCACTTCGCTCACCTTCGATTAGTATTTGAGAGATGTTGTTATTATCGCATTCATTTGAACCCTCACAAGTGCATCTTCTACGTTAGGTCTATCCTTCTTTTAGGATTCTTAGTGTTTGAGCATGGGATCATGGTATATCCTATGACGGTTGAGGAAATACTTTGATTGCATCCCACGCGCAACATTAGGCAACTTCAAGGTTTACAGGGGAAAGCTAATTTCCTGCGTCGGTTCATAGTGAACTATGCCAATTTAATTAAGGGTTTCATGTGTCTTTTGAAGAAGGATAATCTGTTTATATGGGATGAGTGAGCCCAAGAATCCTTCGATTCTCTTAAGAAAGATTTGGTATCGGCACCTTTGTTGAAGCCTCCACACTACAGTAGAGACTATTTGATTTATATCATCACGTCCGAAGGGAGGGTTGGTATAGTTCTCGTTCATGAGGACGATAACCTCCATGAGCATGTTGTCTACTATCTCAGTCAAAACCTTGTCAATCCTGAACTTAAATAATCTCACGTAGAGAAGCTAGCCTTGGTCGTCATACATGAAGTTAAAAGATTACGACATTATATGTTACTTTGAAAAAATATCGTAGTTGCAGATATCAATCCATTTCAATATGTCCTCACCAGACGTATCATAAGGGGGGAATACAATAAGTGGATTTTTATTTTTCAATAATTTGATCTTGATTTCGCTTCGGCGAAGCCTAAGAAATCGCTAGTTTTTGTCGAGTTGATATCGGAATTCCCTCAACTAGATGAGGAAGTTTTTCATGAAGATTCATTTGTGGATGAACATATCTTCCTTTTCTCATCTTTGAACCCCTGGTACATAATCTATATTCAAACCTTGAAGCTACCCCAACATCTGTTGAGAGACGATTGACAACATATACGTCATCAAGCTAAAAACTACCTTATTTTCGATGACACTTTGTATCGTCGAGGAGTAGATAATATTTTGTGTCATTTCTTGACTCACGAGGAATTTGAGTCTTCTATCAATGACTGTCATAGTGGGGCTTGTGGTGGTCATTTATTCAGCATTGCGACAACCCAAAAAATATTGCGAGCCGGTTATTTTTGGTTGTCAATTTTTAAAGATTGTGTTGAAGCGGTCAAGAAGTGTCACCCTTTCTAGGTGTTCGCTCGGAAAATGTTCTCACACCCAGCCCCTCTTCACCCAGTCCTCATCATCGGTCCCTTCACCAAGTGGGGGGTTATATTTTATGGAATGTAACCTAGATTTTGCTAGGGGGAACCAACATATTATCGTGGTCATGGATTACTTTACTAAATGGGAAGAGGCCATGCCTACCATTAAATCCAATGGTAATACTACAACATTCTTCATATTCAACCATATTATAGCGAGGTTTAGAATCCATAGAGAGATTGTCATTGATCATGGCAGTCACTTTCAAAAAAATGGACAAGTAGAGGCGGTGAATAAATATCTCAATACCATCTTGAAAAAAACTGTCAGCCAGAGTAAATCCGGCTGGCATCTGATTCTTTACCCTACACTTTGGGCACACCAAAAATCAGTAAATACTTCCACTGGTTTCTCTCCTTTTCAGTTAGTACATGGCATGGAGTCAATTCTTTCAATTGAATGTGAAATCCCTTCCCTTAAGTTGGCAATTGAGCTCCTACCTGACACATCTGATCTTGAAGAACACCTCATCCACCTGGAGCATATTGATGAGCAGCATTGGGATGCCTCTATGGATATTGAAGTGAATAAACAACGTGTTAAGGATCAGTATGATAATTTTATCTGTCCTCGATAGTATGTTGAGGGTGACGTGGTTCTCCTTTATGACCAAGCCAAAGAACCATTGGGGGCAGGTAAGTTCAGCCCCATGTGGCACGGTTCTTATATCCTGCGACGTGTCTTAGCGAAAGGAGCCTATGAATTGGAATATTATGAAGGGAATATGTTGTATGATCCCAGAAATGGGCTCTACCTTAAAAGGCAGTATGATTGAGCCCTCAATATTGGGTGTGACCTTTTGTGTACTAGTGTATCTTAGTGTATATACATATTTTCCTTTGTGTCATTGGCTTTCTTATCAATTTTTCCCTTGGTTGGAATATTTCAACGGAGTCTTCAGTTTACTTGGGATTTGCATATGGTGCTAGTCATCATATGCAGAACATGGCTTCTGCCACTTGGGTCATTTACTCACCCGAGGGCCAATTGTTGTCTTCAGGTGGCATTCATCTGGAGCCATCAACGAATAATGTGGTCGGTATAGCGTTGTTATAGATCTATTATGTGACGCCATTTCACATGGTGTTCGGTCTTTAGAGGTTCTCCTCGACTCCTAGTTATTTGTATTTCATTTGAACGACAATTATTGTGTGTGAGATCCTACTCTACTCCGACGATTCCTACGAGTACGAATTTTGGAACAATACTTTGATTTTCTTACTTATAATCACATACCTAGAAGTTCTAATCATGTATCTAATGCATATGCTAATTATATTTTAGATTGGCATTTGTCACATAACTAAGAAAAGAAAACGCATTCATGCATTTACACATTATAACATATATAAGTAAATCCTAAGACCAAAAGTTTTTATATTTCATCCTTTCAGGTTCAAAAAATAAACTATCATAGTACAAAATGGGGCTCACACCCTCAAAATACATATATGGCCGGTATATAATATGACCATGGCATATATTCATGTGTCTCTGAATGTGTATCATGATAGCACACTAAGGCATTTGCAAGATGCCAGAAGAGTCGCACCCACGCACGGGGTACACCCTCCACCTATCGTTGCATTGCCTCTGGCCGATACTCCACTTGAACCATAGGAATCCTCTGCATCAATCAAGACAGGTTCCCCTGCATATTTTGTAGCACTCTCTCCACATATCTGCCTGCCTGGTCATCTCCTCAACCCTTCGTCGATTTCATTGGAATCCCTTTGGCCATCGCGGACCTACATCTGTGTAACAAATCAATTTTTAATGCTTAATACCATACAAAAATATTTCTGTTTTTTATTTTTATTGAAAAACACAAAAAAATGAAATATATAAAAATATTTCTTACCAATATCACCGTAGGCAGAACCTGGTGGAAAAGGCAAGCTCAAATCCCCTTTGTAGTTGATCCCACTATAAGGGTAGTCATCAATGGCTATGACCTGTCGACGCCACCGAAAAAATAACTCATCATTGTAGGGGGTTGGCACCCTACCACCTCCTAGCTGCCTCATCACGTCGGTCCACCATGACATGGTTGGATCACACTGTCCATGTGCAGTAATCTCTACTCTAGGGATCAAACCAGGAACCCTCTCAAAGAAAAAACTACAAAGAATGGATGCAAATCTGAAATTATTCATTTTTCGTTGTTTGAAA
Source organism: Picea mariana (assembly GCA_032191745.1). Taxonomy (NCBI): domain Eukaryota; kingdom Viridiplantae; phylum Streptophyta; class Pinopsida; order Pinales; family Pinaceae; genus Picea; species Picea mariana. The sequence continues at coordinate 21,195 of JASDQU011177802.1, forward strand.
TCCGTCAACTGGATCTTCATGTTAGCCAACAGTGGCTCTTAAACACTCCATCACATAAAACATGAGTGGCCTTGAATCTTGGTGCAACGAGGCTGACCCCGAAATCCATGTGAGTACAAGCACGATGATCTTTAAGCTTAGGTTCTCGATCGCCCTGATTGGGAGTTGGCTCCCTACTTTATATGTGCATGCAACACTATGGGTAGAAATGTACCCCTCCATAGTCATACCACCCCCATCCCCTCAGGCCTTAAGATTCACTACCTCTTCTCAGAGAGACAATCCTATGATGAAGTATATATTGTCCACTTCAATCCTCAATGGTTTCCCATCAAGGTTGAAGGACTTTGTATCCGGATCCCAGTGGTTTACTAGCAACTGCAGTAACCTCACTTGAGCCATCATTCCCTTGAGAGCCCAAAATTTATAAAGTCCACATATTTTTAAAGCTTGTTGGGCCCTTGCATCTCTTCCCATTGTTTCATCTATCTCTTCATGCTCCCTCTCCCTGCATTCAATTACCATCCTGCAAAGGAGAAACCATTTTTTGAGTTAAAACCTTTCAAAAATGTTGTTCATCAAATTGTACGTGGGCTAATGTGGTAACAGATGCATATAGGGTTGAATATAAGCATGTATACTTCACTTTTCCCATTTATATGGGTTCGTATACGTGACCCGATGAACTATCACCCGCGTATACCCTAGTTTCCATGTTACACCCTCTAATACTAAAAAATTGGGGCCTAAAAGTGAAATTTAAACCATTAAAATTGAAGTAGAGGGGATGGGCACTTACTTGGTTCGGACGGTTGTCGATTCTATTGATCGTATCCCCCACAATCGACACTTGAAGATCGTTGGAAAAATGGCCTAAAATGCACTATGTGGGTGAAAAAACTCAAATGGTATGGTAAAATGGTCTACTTTTACTATTAGTAGAAATTTTGTTACCCACTTCCTATAGTTTGTGATAATGTTTGACCATATGAACTAATAGTGTAGTGGAAAGACGTGGCTTTTGGTGGTTTTGTTTAGTATTTTTTGTGATTTCCAGCGTCATACCGCTCGTTCATGCCTTCGGTAGGGATATTCTTTCACCGACATATAGGATAGATTTTCACTCTGTTTTGCACTCTCTCATCTTATGAACATGATTCATACAACCTAGGTACGAACCCATTTATTAGTGACACAGAACCTTCTTACTGCTACTATAAGTGTCATTATTAAGTGGTAGAGGATTATCAAACATGGGTGCCCTAGTTAGAACCTTTGTTCCATTTGGTTCCCATGCAAAATTTATTCCATAGGACTGGGGGTTCCTTGTAGTCCCATTATGAATTTGCGTTCAAACCCTATATTCTTACTCACAAGAATTTTGACTGTTACCTATGGGAATCCCCCCGAGTCTTGGTTAAGATCTTTCCCGACTCTCGAAAAAATGAAAAGATTGTCGAGTGAACTTGTCTCTTTCACACTCGTTAAATGACTTTGAAAGGACGTCTATTTGGTATAAGTTTAACCCTTTTTCAAACCAAGTAGACTACTTACGAAAAAGGAATACTCTAGTCACCATTAACTAGAAGAGTTCTCCTGGGTATTATTTTATACTTTTTCGGGCCTAGGGGACTAAATCTACAAAAAAGGACATTCTTTGGAGTTAAGTTGTAATCACATTCCATCATCCTTCTTGCAAGATTGAACCTATTGTTGGTTCCCATTTTTTTGTTATAAGCCTCTTACCTCAGCAATTTGCATCACTAGCCAAGTAGATCTCTCTATATATCCTTTACATCTTGACACCTTGTACCCAAAGAGGAAACATCCCTCGAGTGTCCATACCCCGCATGCACTTCCTTGCATTGAGCATAGGTATGTTCCATTGCTTTGAGCTAGTTTCTTACTCGCAACACTCATTTCCTCTCCTATATCATAACATTTCTTTGCCTATGAAAAAGAAAACAATACGGGTGGGAAAAGAATATTATCTCATATCGGAAGCAATCGTATCACCTTTGAACAGAGCACAAAATTTTGATTCCACTTTCATCCAAAGTTTGGGTTTAGCATGACCTTAGGAATTTGAGCTTGTGACTTCGATTTTACTCCTCCGATTGGTTATTATTCCAGTCCCTATGGAGAATTTGTTGATGTCTCCTGCATCACAAGGTTTTATCATCGAGTCTATGATGCTTGAGTTATCCATATGTATCATGATCTTGTTCAAAGGAAGTCTATAAGTCTGTGTCGGGCATTTTTCTGACTTTGCATTTCAGCCATACCCTCGGTGTATCTCAAAGTCACATGAAGTTGTATTCCTACCATGCACCCTGGTCCTACTTTCATTATGGGTAGGTAACCATGAACCCAATAGTTGACATCTCCTCATTGGTCGTTGATGGGAGGCTTTCCCTTGTGTTCAATGGAAATAAATCTATTCACACATTTGGATTCGTGTAGTGTCTTGGATTCCATTAGCCATATTGGTGGTTTCCTCTCCTTTTTCTGTAGTTTTCCTTATTGGTTGTTGTTCAGAGGGTCTCTTTCGTGCACTACTTGCATCTAGTGCATGCAAGGTACGCACATGGTCGTTGTTTCATGAAAATCCTATTCATCTGAGCTCCTCCTAATCATCAATATATTATTGTGTACCTCGTGATGAATGATGAGAAATGATGTAATTCTCTCCTTTCAGCAGGTCTCCTTCCATAGACTTTAGCTCATATATTCTGGAAATCAGACCTAGAGTCCTATGAGTACCTAGAGGCTTGTAGACATCAGTGGCAGGTTCTCCTGCCATCGACAGTTGGGAATACATCAATGTCTCAGTATCAATGGATTCTTCAAGTGCCTGACCTCAACACCCTTATTCACACTTGTAGAATGTACTTGGTGCCTTTATACCTACTTCCATTATCGGTAGGTTGTCTCATGTTTGTTAACGGTATACCTTAATGATTGGTAATCAAATGAAGTCTCATTGAGTTCGACCTCAACTCCTTTATTCACATGATGTAGACTTGCACCTTCGATGGATAGTGTAGAAGACATCCAACTTACAGTAGCAACATTCCTAATATGTTGTTGTCTTTCATTGGACCAATACCTATATGAATTCAGGGATCATGGGAGATGAGATTGTACTCCATTGTATACAGATATCTTCAAATTGATTTTAAGACTGGATTCCATTGTTCCTTGTTTGTGACTATGACAGCCTATGGCATATGTCCGCTTTGTATTGCCTATTCATGGCCATGAACAACTATTTGGTATATTTCCACATGGATCTGCAGTGTAATTCAAATTGGAACCCATGTGTACAAAATCATTATGGATTGTAATATTCTCATGAGCAACTAATACTTCCACATGAGTCTCCATTACTCCACTTCTGGGAATTATAATGTATTTTGGCCATTGCAGATACTCCTCTAACCTCACACATTAGGGGGCATCTATTACAACAAATTTTTCCTCACTCCATGCAACTTGCTTGGATGTCCTTTCCATTTCCCTATGCAGACTTGAAGTTTCCTTTTTTGTGCATTCCACAGCCAAAAAGCATATTTTTCCATATATAGCGTGCCCTACCAGTTATATAACAAGTGTATATGCAGGTTTCTTCACTACATCCCGTGTACATCAAGTTTGGTGCTCAAAATTAAAAATTATGTCAGGTTTCCATGCCATGTCACGAGATCCATGATCCTTGACCTTCCATACACTGGAAACGCTCCTACTAGGCCCTTCAGTTCCAGTTGAAGGCTATAAATTGAGCCATATCCAAGCCTTCGGAGATTCAACAATTCAACTTTGAGAGAAAATACACTCTGAATAAATTTCACTTCATATTGAGTTTGCATCACTTTGTCCTTGAAAGTTTGAACTCCTTGTTCATCCCCCAAGCTCTTCCTTCTTTGTGATGGAGAACCTCACTGAATCCTTTATATGAGCTTTCCTTTGGTGGAGGATTGAAGTGGTGGAGGCCCAGTTGGAGGGACTTAGTTTCTCGGTTCCGATATGTGTCGTTACATAAGTTTTTCACCTATGTACTTATGTTGATTATTTTAATAGAAATACTATTTTCTCGTCCAATTGATATCTTGAAAATATTTGAATTATTATTCCATGGGCATATTTTTCATGTATGTTAATAGATTATGATAATATATATGCTAACATTATATATTATCACCATATGCTTGTGTATCTTGGTTTTTGAGGACAAGTTGCAGGTATAAAGATTTGGGTTGTGTGCTCAATGGTGGTCTTCATCGAACGTTCAAACGAGGTAGGCTTATATCCTTGTCTTGTTAGTTGTAATGTCCCCATTTTGGGACATTATAACATTACAACATTTCAGAGTGTTATTCCTACCTGAGTAGCCAGATAGGGGTGACAGAGAGTTCGAGAGATATTGAGAGGTTTATTTGGCCCCGACTTGCATCGATCATCATCAGGATCCATTCCGCACAACTGGTCTTTGGTTTCGTTGCATTCCGACGATTTCCGTAATTTTGAGTTATTATGGGTCATATCTTAATTAAATTCACTAAGAAGGTCATAATGAGCATAGTACTTGGAGAAACCTCTTAGTGTAATATCTCATCGGAATCGGGAGGAAGAGCACTATAGGATAAGATGATGAGAAGTGACTTTCAATGGCCGGAGAAGCCATCAGGATGGATAAATCACTTTTTAGAGGTAAAATGGTTAATTAATTAATTAATTAAGTGATTTAATCAAGGAATAATAAAATAAAGTAAAAGTCACTTAGAGGGAAAAGGTCAACAACGAATTAGGGTTTCGGGAAGCTATAAAGGAAGGGTAAAGCAACCTAATTCAGTATGCATTGTTATGATTTGATGTTGAGAGTTCCCAGAGGAGGAGGAGAGTCGACCTTACTATTTTGTGGATTTCTGGAGGAAAACACCACCATTAATCAATTTCAGTGTTGAGAGACACACCCTAGCCCATTGGAGATACCATCCAGGTATTTCACCGTACTTTTCAGGAGTATCCATTGTAGAGGGCGCAACTTAGCTAGTGAGGGCACAAGTCAGTTTGAGGGTTTGAAGAGCTGCACAAGATCCGTATCCAGATTGTAGTTTCCTTCCAACCCATTTGAGATATAGCCAGGGTGCTTCTATTGAGCCATCTATCATCAGATTCTAATGGTGGAATCTTGCAGATTGACTCATTCAACCATTTAGGGTGCAGCTCTTCCGGACAGACATTTGGTGTGGCATGTATCCATTGACGCGTCAGATCGGAAGAGCGTCAATGGAT
>JASDQU011177804.1:0-14582 GCA_032191745.1 Picea mariana
GTTCATAGGTATTTAGCAGTATGACATTGCCACTATCTAGTCACCAAGCCAGGGCACTGACCTTTGGTTGCATGGCCAAAGGAAAGGGGGTCTCATCACGAGCCAGCCTTATCATTTCTGCAAAGATACCAGTGGGTAACGCTGTCAGCTCTGGCCACCAAGCCAAGGCAGTGTCCTCTGGTCAGACCTTGAAGTAAAAAAGAAAGAAAAGCAATAAAAGAAAGATGAGGCAAAAAGGGCTTGGAAAAAATGCATCAATGACGGGTACAGCTCGCCTCCTACAAAGGCACCCACAGACAACACCTTCCCTTGGTCTTACTATGACTGGACATCCCTAAAAAACCATATCACCGCATAAAACATGGTTTGAATGATCTTCTGAGGAAACTTTCCATCTCTTGTGGGTATTATCCCAATAGGTTGTTCTTTTGGTTTCCTTAGCTTTGTATAGTAGATTTGTGTAATATCTTGAGCTCGTGGATGATATGTTAGGGATTTCATGCATATATTTGATAACTTTAATAATAAAATATGATTTACATTGCTATGATCTCTAGGACTGATGAGCCCATGGAGGGCGTAGTCTTTGATGTGCAGGACCATACCTAGTGGACAGGTACCAGAGGACCGGTACACATGGGGAGATGATTAGCTCGGACCTCCATTGGGCTGTACAGCCCACCAGGTGGTTGTCGGGATGGCAGAGGCAGGACAACGTCATCACGATCCCTTGCATGAAGAAGACAGAAGGACGCCCTCACTAGGACATTTTGGCAGAGATTAACCTAAGGGGGATCACCCCTTGCAGATGGGATGATGGCCTTGATGGACAGGACGCCACCCAGGACAGGTTGGACGTTTTCTGGAGTAGATGGCAGTGTGTTGGGCTTGTTTGACACGTGTAGCAGGTTGCAGAAGCCCTAGAGGGGCCAACGTTTTGTTCCTTGGATGCTAATCATGCCCAAAAAGGGCCAACGTCTCCCTTAGAGGGGCCTGACGTCTCCCTTTTAGCTCATTTTTGACATTTTTTAGCATTTAATGTGACAAATAATGGAATATTGTTAAGTCAGCCTTGTCGGCTGTTTTTAATGACCTATTTTGTAATTCAAGGTCATTTGGATGATATATATTGAGGATGTTGAGCCTCATTTTAGCATAGGACAACTTGCTCTCTTGTGAGAGATACTTTTTTTTAGCTCTTGTCTTAGTTATTATTGGCTCTTGGAGTTGAGGCGCTACTATTGGAAGGATTATCTTTGGCATATGCATGGTGTTTTTATCATTGGAAGGTGTTACAACTAGGGTTTGATTTGGCTCTTCATGGATTTGTAAGTACATTTTGCATGCAAAACTTCTTTATTGAATGGTTGTAGGTAGAATTGCTTACTCTTATGGTTACATTGTTATTTTATGCTTAATCATTGAAACCCTAAAGAGAAAGCACACAAGTAGGTCCTTGCTTCATGTCCCCATGATAAAGACTTGTTTAGCCATTTGATTAAGAAGAACCTAGCCTAGCCATTGCTACACTAGTTCATCTTTTTCTTGAGTTAGCTTGAAACATAAATTGAAGAAAGAAGACGTCCTAAGCCTAATTTATTTTACACCTAGGGTTTGTCTCTAGGGTTTGAAAAGCCTTGTCCCCAAGCAACACTTTTCAGCCATAGATTTGTGTTTTATAGCTATCCATTTTTGCCAAAGAGTCTTAAGGAAAGAGGGAGGAGCATGAGGCCTAGCTTTAGCTACACCGGAATGAGCCTCCTCCCCTTAGGGTTTTGATTTGGTGGCCCTGCCATTGCAGCACCATCAAACCTAACTCTCCCGTCCTTAAGTTTGAGTCTTTCCAAGCCTTTAGTCTCTCTCCATTTGACTCCATTAACCCAAGGCACTAGTCTAATCCTAAAACGTTGAGGTTTTTGTGCTTAAACAATCTTTTAACACTCTTTAATTGAAACCCTAACTAACCCTAGCGACTTTACTAACCCTAATTGTTGATGACGTCTTGCCTTATTTAAACTTTTTCTTGGTCTAAAACTTGCGGCTAGGTCATCTATTGATATCCATAGAGGTGTTAAGCAATTTCATTGGCTCAATTAGCAAAACGTTCACCTCTTTGTCTAGCTAACTTAACCCTAACTAGCTAGTGACGTCACATTTATTTTGATCTCTTTTTTGGTATAAGACATTGTGATTTTGTCATATAGCATTTGGCGTTGAAGTATAGATTATTTTCATTGGCTTAGTGTGCAAAACGTTCACTTCTTTGCCCTTCAAAAGTAACTTAGAAGTAGGGATGATGTCACCCTAAATCTGCATAGTGACGCAGCAACAATATTTATGTATGAGCAGATTTATTGCATTGAGATATGATAAGGATTGATTTTATACATTGAATGCAAGTATCACTTTGTATTTATTGAAGAAGTATTATAAGACTTTGTCTTTATTTGCAATCATTGACTTCGTCAATAATTGCATTTATTATTGCTCATATGTATTAGAGATAGTCATTAATATTTTGAAGTACTAACCACTGTATGCACCTTTTAGTTTTATTTGCCTTGTCTCGCAAACATGTGCCTTTCTCAGTGGAATACCTTCATCCTTGACTATCTCTCTTGGCAGTAATCTGTGAAAGGAAACCCTTATCTTGATCCTTTAGACCTTTAGACCTTTCAGAACCTCAGATTACTAGGGACGTCTCCCTAGGGATTAGCCACCCTGAATAGAAAGAGCTCCCCATCGAGGTGACAGTGGGTGGGGAAGCTCTTGTTACGCCAGTTTGGGCCTTGCCTTCAAGCTACTTAGACCTACCCTACAAACTGATCGATAACAAGGACCATTATGATTAGCTCGGTTTTAGCCAAGCTTTATGGAATTATTTTGGAAAAGAAGATTATCCTTTGGCTAGAAAGTCACAGTAAAAGAGAAAGAGCTAAAGGCCAGGCCTGGTTTAGGAGGTATCATTCAACTATGGACCATCTTGTTACCTTTAGAATCATTGCAGAGGAATTCCGCAATACTAAAACCAATCTTTTTTGTTTTTTTGTTGACTTTAGAAAAGCTTTTGACATGGTTCTTAGGAAAAACCTTTGGAACAGGTTGGAAGAGATAAAAGTGCCTCTCGAGTTGAGCATTGCTACAATAAGGATGTATGCGAACGTTATTGCTAAGTTTAAAAACACTAAGGGCTGGTCGAAAGAGATTAACTGCAATATTGGAGTTAAACAAGGTACACCTTGTCCCCTACCCTTTTTGGCATATACATTGACAAGTTAGAATATTGCTTGGAAAAAGCAAGTTGTGTTGACCCTACTCTCACTGGTATAGTGATCAATCTTTTTCTTTATGCCGATGATATCATTCTCATGGAAAGGAGTCCCCGTGATCTTGAAAACCAACTAAGAATCCTCAAGGATTTTTTCTCCAATATGGGTATAACTGTTAACACTGATAAGACTAAGGTCATGATTATTAAATCCAATAAGATCACTTATGATACCTTCGTATATGAAAACAACAACTTGGAGGAAGTGACTTCATACAAATATCTTGGAATTGATATTCACCACAAGATCAACTGGAATTATAGCATTGAGAACAAGATTATTGGGGGATGGAAAGCTTATTATGGGCTTGAAAACAATTGTAAATCAGTCGATCTTTGGAGTTAGGATAAGAAGAAAATCCTCTTTGAGACTCTTGTTACACCTGTTATTCTTTATGGATGTGAATTATGGGGTTGTAGTATCTCTCGTGAATCCTGGAGAAAGATAGAGCAAACAAAAAAGAATTTTAGAACCTATAATCTCAAAATTAAAGGAAATACACCCTATCCCATCCTCCTCTTAGAAACAAGCCTCTCCCCCATTAAGAGCATGGCTATGACTAGATACCTAATGTATAAGAACAAGTTAAACAACATGGAAGAAAAGATGCTTCCTAAAATTGCTTCAAATTCGAGTTGTAACCACCATCGACTCAAGCGAGGATGGCATAAAGATGCTCGGTCTTGGCTAAATTATTGGGGAATCATGGAAGACACCATTTTGTAGAATAAAGATACTATTAAAAATATCATCAAATCAAAATTTAAGGAGAAAATGTGGTGTGATAATGAGTTAGAGGGAAAAAAGAAAATTAAGTTATTATACGGATGTAATCAACCCTAATCTACAAGATCAAAATTATCTATTTGTTTTGACAAGTGTAAAGAAAAAAATAAGCATTGTTAAGATAAGAACAAATTCTCATGACATGAACTCCATAGTGAAATTGGGCATTGGTCAATTCCTAAAATGCCATAGGATGAAAGAGTGTGTCACCTTTATGACACTATGAAGGTTGAAGATGGAAATCACCTTCTCTTAGATTGTCCAGCCTATACCCAGATTAGATTTCATTTTCAAAATATTTGTCACACTACCAATCTTCCTAACCTCTTAACTCAACAACACTATGGTGATATTGGAAAGCTTCTCTTAATGTTTTTCAAGCACAAACAAAATTCTAAAAAATTGCAAGTAATCACTTATCCCCTTAAGGTCTAATAAACCAATTCAATCTTAGTAGATGTTAATCATCATCATCATTATCATCAATATGAATTAAAAATATAGATTTCAATACTTAAAAAATGAATATATCTGAAGAAAAAAATAATAATAATAAAGTTTCCAATACTTAAAATGCTAAATAAATTTAAAAATTAGAAAGGTAACCATGCAAAAAGATGAAATTGGTATCTTTTTAGCAAATGATATGAATGACATTTAAACTTTTATATTTAAGGATTAAAGATTAAATTTATCTTTTTAATTGATTAAATGACTTTTTTTATTTTTATAATGTACACTTTCTATTTTATATTATTTCTCAATTTATATCTTTTAAACTTTTATATATAAGGATTAAAGATTAAATTTATTTTTTTCATTGATTAAATGATCTGTTTTATTTTTTTATAATGTACACTTTCTATTTTATATTATTTCTCAATGTATATCTTTATCTATTTTGAAAGAAGATTCTTATATATATATCCTCTTTTACAATAAAGTATTTTGCGAAATTATATCTTAAATTTATATTATAGAAAAAAACAAACACAGAAAAATGCATATAGCATACAAAGGAAATTATGTCACTTTCACAATAAAAGTATGGGATTTTTTTTTTATTTATTTTTTTTTTTGTCTTTTTCACAAAAGTTGGTGGGTTTTATTTCATTAAAAGGTGAGGTTAAAGTTGCAAAGTACAAAAAGGGTCGTCCAAAGAATAACACAAAAGTTTAGATTCTTCCACAATAACATTCATCCATCTACCTAAATCATAACTCCTATCTTTCAATATTTTGAATTCACTACAGAGTTGTATAGAGTAGATTTTATAGAAAATACCAAAAATGCATATTACAAAGAAAAACATAGCTATTCAGAAGGTGGCTTGTTATATGGAACCTCTTCCTCTAAAGCTGGATTTTTGAATGAAGCATTTAGATCAGGAATTAGAGCCACACCCATCATAGGTGAGGAAGCCACTGTCGACCCTGAGATTAAAGTTGATGAAGATGATCGAAGATGTATCTCCTCCACTTGTAACCTCAATGTTGCCACTTCATCCTGTAGTTGTTCCACCATATCTCGATGTTGCACCAGAGTATCCATGATGAAGGACATTGTAGAATTCAATGCATTAACCAAAATATGTAGCATGTGTTATTCTACCATTATGTCTTCATCCATTGACCCCTTATGTTGATCGTGTCCTACACATTTGATATTGCTTCAACCTTCACTGAGATGAGAAACCCTAGCCAAAAAGAAATTCACCAGAGGCTTCGAATTACACCCCCAAACAGAGTCAAGAATCTCCCACAACAACCTAGTTGCAAGTAGATCCCACGGGCCTCGAGAGGAAACTTCAACATCCAAAGAAGAAATCATTCCCAAGAAGCTACAATTATGCGAAATAAATAGCAGCCAGCGACCGACATTCCCATACCAAATCCATATAATATCCGGCCTTCCATCAACTCCATAGTCTAGCTCCTGGACAAATTTCCTTCCCACCAGTCGTGCCAAATCCCACCCAAACTCAACTCGAATAACCTCTTCATGTCACAAACACGAGCCACCATTAAACCCACACACGAACACCTATGGAAGTTAACGAATGCAGAGCGACATTTCACAAAGTCTTGTACCTCTCAGCCCCTTCCATTATCTAAAATGATGAGGAGCATCCCTGCAATTGACAGTTCCCTCAGGTGAGGATCCATGGACCTCCTCTTGTGCACATTCCACATACAATGAACATTTATCCCATGAGTCGCACCCCCATGAAGTCTCAAGACCTTCAATTGTTGTCAAACACCGCGTAATTCCAAGACACTATGACCCTCATCCATTATAATTGTCTTCACCCTCATCCATTATAATTTTCTTCACATAACAACGTTCCCCTCTGCATGATACCATCAAGACCATGATACCCCTATGGGTCTCACCATTTAATGCCAAAGAAAACATTAGGGAAGGGGAACAAAATGAACCTCCCCATTTATCCATAAGGAACCAGGGGCTAGACTTATGACCTTATTGGCCATTTCATTGGCTTGAGTGTTATTTTCCCTGAGAACTTGAAAAAAAAGTGAGGAGAAGAGGTTTAAAATGAGTCTAATGTAACCAATGTTGACCTTCAATCCCACATCCTTTGGTTCAAAGCCCACCACAAAATACCTTAGTGTTTTTTGAGTCACCAACGATGTTGAACTAGGATATTTAACAGTATTTGGCAATCCGAAGCCTTTGCAAAACTACATAAGCCTCGGCTTTATTATTTATAGAGGTCCCTAGGTTTTAATAGAATTCGACTTCCCTGCTTCCTCTGGGGCCAAAAAAAACACCCCTTTCATACAAAATGTTCTTTGTTATGGTAAAAATAAAAATATATGTATATTTTTGTTGGTAATGTGACCATTAAATATATACTAATTAATAACAAAATATTAATTAAAACTAATTTCCTAATTAGTATTTCATAATTAATATTTTTTATTATGATTTTTTAAAAAATATTGATATAAAATCAAACTTTATGAAACAATGGAATCAGTACAATTCGATACGATGATTACTCTAAGTCTGAATAATTACGAGTATTATATTATGGGTTTGAGTATGCTATAGAAGATAATTGGGATTTCTATATCTATATCTATTTCCTCATTTATAATAAATTATATTTTGAATTTAAATTATGTTATAATAAATACTCTTTCAATTGTTAACTACTTTCAATACTCTTTATTATGATGGGAGGTTTATTCAATGGTTTAGTATGGGAAATATTGTGGTTGATAATTGAGATCAATAAGTCAATAAATTAGTTAATATATTATTATTATTATTAACTATATATTGATTATTAACTATATATTATTATTAATTATATAATGATTAAAGTGGATTTTATTATTTAAATTATATTATAATAAATATTTTTTCAATTGTTAATTATTTCAATACTCTTTATTATAATGGAGGTTTATTGAAAATATTGCAATTGATAATTGAGATTAATAAATTAATAAATTAGTTAATATATATAATTAAAGTAGATTTTATTATTTATATATTGATTAAGATGTATTACATGTATAACATTTAAAAATTAAAATTAAAATTAAAAAAAATCAATTTATATAAAAATTAATTTTAAAAACAAAACATTTTTCATATATAACTAAACTTATATCTCTTAAATGTTAGTAAAAAGACCAACATCCACATATCAACTGATCAAATATGTAATCAATGTAATTTTTTTATAGGTATTAAAATCTGCGAGACATACCCTTTGGAATTGGTATATTTTTAACCAAACAATCATACACCTTGAGTGTTTTAATATGTTTTGAGTGTGTCCTAATAAAATATTTGACAAGTTATTATTGTTTTTGCACTCCCAATAAGAGATGAGATTGAGGTTGCAATTTTCAAAAGAAAAGGCAAGGATATTTTTATTGGAAAAACAGTGATTACATAAAAATGTAAAATGTTAAAAAATAATGTAAAAATGAAATATTTTCATATATAATAAGTTTTTATTTCTCTTATCCTTAATTGTGAAAAGACCAACCAGCATATTTCATAAATGAAAATATCATTTAAACTTGATCAAATCTACAATGAGTGTAATTATTGAAAGGTATTAAAATTTGCAAGTCATACTATTTCAAATGGTCAAATTGGTATGTTTTTAAGCAACCAATCATTCACCTATAGGGTTTTAATACACTTTGACCATGCCCCAATAAAAGATTTGACAAGTTATTAGCATTGTTACATGCCCACTAATGACAATTTTCTTAACAAGTTATTAGCATTGTTGCATGCCCATTAATTGCAGTTTTCCAGTTAGTGGCTTAACAATAATGTCCTCTCCTGTTATTAATGAAAATAAGGAACTTCTAGCTAGAATTAGTTCTTTGTTGTAGCTCAGGGAACTAGCTTATTTGCTTATGCTCTTTGAAGTGCATCTTCCTGAATTTCCCATTTAAAGACCAGTTTCACGTAGGATCACTTTTATTCCCACATTGAACTCTCTATCATCTTGACATGCCACCTCACCCATCGGATGGATGAGTGACTTTGTTCCTCGCCCTTTTTGGGGCGAGTCACTTAACGTACCTCACCCACTTAGATATATCTAAATAGATATCTAATTTGGTATTTAGTTGGTAAGGCTTATTTTTATTGGAAAAAAAGTATCTACAAGAAATTGCAAATTAGTAATTTTCAAAAGAAAAGGCAAGGCTTATTTTTATTGGGAAAAAAGTATATGCAAGAGATTGCAAAATGTTTTATTTTTATGGGAAAAAAAGTGTCTGTAAGAGATTGCAAAATGTTTTCCAGCTAAAGAATAAGCAATTGGGTTGTTAGATGATATTTATTCATTGAAAAGAAGTTAAATATAGTGTTTCAATTGTAATGTAATAAAAACTATCATTCCCAATGCATCGATTTCCATAAATTTTTGTTTAAAAACCCCTACAATGAAAATGTTACGATGAGGTAGGTGAATTGTACTTACCAACAAATTATGTAGGCTTTGTCGAGTCAAATGCTAAACCCTAAAGTTTTCAAGTTATATTTTTGATGTGCCTTTGTGATCCTCTAGTTCTTTGTAGGTGACTTTTATTAGTTTATGTGTCACAGAAGTGCATATAAGAGACTATATTCCATTGCCAATTATACGCCAAACAACAACAGTATTTTTATAAAAATGAAATTGCATACATGCAAAACCAAAGAAACATAAATGAAAAGATGAAAAAATGGAATTTGAACTTGCTTTCTTCATAAATATTGTTTGAACATCCTTCTAAGACATTGCCAAGATAACAAAGACGACCCTCCATAGGCATCCATTCTTTTTTGGTGACTTTTAGCACTATGCATGCCATGGGTTTTAAGCATGATAGTGTTGGAGATATTACACACTTTTACACACTAATTTTTCCTAAGTTTTCATTGAGGATATTTTTTGGGTATGTGTTATAGTTTTTTGGGGTTTTTTTGCATTCATTTTTTGGGCATTTTTTAGCACATGGTTTTTGCTAGCAGTTTTCTATTTCTGGTTAAGGAATCAGGGTTGTTGACTAATCCAGGTTATTTGATTAGGGTTTTGGATGCTACAAGATCCTATATGTATATTGTATCATGATCAATGTATGAGAAGATGAATATAGAATATGTTGGTTTTCTCGGTTTGGGTTTCCAAGGGAAAAATCTCTGTGTAATGTGTGTATTTTCCATTGTATCTTTTATGTTCTTTTATTGAAAATCGATTTGCAGTAAATAATTGTAGAAGGTAAAAATCTACAATATTCCCCTACAAAATAATGTGCTCCTAAAATTTAGGGTGCTTGCTATAAAATAGGGTGCATTATCGCTTTAGTTAGGACTTCAATTTAGAGTCAATTGACCTCAATTGACTAGTGGAAGACCATGCATGCATTTATTTCCTAGTTTTTAGGGCATGAAGGCACACTTCCTTTGCATGCATGTGCTATTCTTGGTCTCCACACTTGTCACTCGGTTAAATTGTTTCCTCTTAAATAGTTAACTGAGACTATATCACAGTTGACTCCTGTTACTGTGAGTTAGTGTCCAAATCTCCTTTAGATCACTCTTATGGTGCATGTACTCCATGATATTGGTGCATTGCTTCTCTTGAATTATATATAAATCATGTGTACTCCTCATTTATTATGTTTAGTGAATACAATTCTTTTCATTATTTCTTTCAGGCTTGTCTCTCTTTCTCTTTTCTCTCTCGCAGGCTTTATGTAATTTTTCTACTAGCTAGATTCACTATGTGACAAGTTTCCACAAAAATTCACATGGTTTCAGAGATTTATTGCTAGGAGAAAGTGCATAGGCACTTTATTTGCAGGTTCACGAGGAAGATGCAGATAAAAAGAATATAATTACCTCCGTCAGAACTTCTTATGCTACACATTTTGTAATATTCTCTAGCTAGATTGTGTTTCTTACTCACTCTTGATGGTGTGAATTTGTCTTGGCAACTTCATTAGATTGCAGATCACAACTACAAGATCTATAGCTACCGTGGATCCATCAACGATATCTTGGAATCCAGAATCTGGGTAAATTTGATTTTTTTGTACAAAGACGCATTGCATAGGGATGCTCACGTTCACCAAAAATCTCCAATACCCACATCTTATTTTAGGAGATATAGTTGTTTTATCATATCTATAGTTTCCATGGAGCCATCAATGATATGTCCAAATCCACAACCTAGGTAAATATGATTTTTTGTAGAGAGACGCCCTACATAGGAATGATCAAGCTCACCAAAAATCTCCAATACCCACATCACAGTTTAGGAGATACAATTGTTTTATTAGATCCTTGGTTGCATGCAACAGATCAACAAAACCTCAGATCGCTACTCCGATGGGCATATCTCACTGGTATCATTCATTGGGAGAGAATCATTATAATGACGGACAAAGATTCAATTATCTCCACCCTTAAGAGTTTGAATCTAAAACTTCTCAAAGAAGTTAGCAAACTTTGAGGTGAACAAGAGAAATCCAATATTTCTCTTCAAAACATGAGTACCTATTTTTTCAGGGATTCTGAACTCATTGGGAGTCTAATGGAGAAGCATTAAGCTCAAGTTGATACTTGGACCACCCACTTTAATGAGATGGAGGAAAAAAACACTCTTCTCAATGAGCATTTTTTGGTTGTTTAAAAGAGAAGGACGATATTATTGCTTGTTTGCAGAAAGATTTGCAACAGTCTCTTGCTTCTAATGTCGTTTTTGCAG
This sequence comes from Picea mariana, assembly GCA_032191745.1. Classification (NCBI taxonomy): domain Eukaryota; kingdom Viridiplantae; phylum Streptophyta; class Pinopsida; order Pinales; family Pinaceae; genus Picea; species Picea mariana. The sequence goes on from JASDQU011177804.1 coordinate 11,368, forward strand.
TGTTGACCACTCCTAAGATTCCTTCACCATATTTTGAGTTGCACACTCATGGTATTGGGTAAAAATTGATGCATCATATGGGATACATTGGTGGCGACCTTGGTAAGATTGGACAGGGGATTGCGCATCCCATTCAACCTGTGATGAGACCAGCAAGAGTTGGACTTGGTTTTGTTGGGACTTCATGGCCATTAGCAAGTTGTCTAGATATTTCTCCCATTCAGACTCAATTTGTTCCAGCACAAGATTCCATCACATTAGATGACTCTTCGATTGTTGAGTTGCAATAGACACCACCTACACCTCTTATTGATACAACTTTGGAGCTTTCAAAGCTAGATTCGACACCAACTTCAACATCAGAGTTGTCAGTATCAAACTCTTCAGCACCAGCATCAGAATTTTTGGCAGCAACATACTCTTCAACATCAGCTTCACGGTCTACATCCTCCACATATCGACATCCTTTCAGGTATCCACAACCTTTTGTAAATTCCTCATATTTCAACTCATTAAAGAAGAGGCGTATATGACAACATCTTGGCAAGGCACCAACTCTGAGGATTTTTTGCGGTTGGTTTGATGGTTAGTCATGGAAGCATTTGAGAAATTGTTTGAGGACATCCTATAGATGTATTTCATCCACAATACATGGGAACCATTCTCATTGCTCTTGAATTGACTGATTATGCCATCTTTACAGTTCCATTCACCACTATTTTGATGAATTTTATGGTGTTTGCTTCTATGTTTTGGAATCAGTCTGAGTAGCTTGACCATCTTGGTGTAGGCTAGCACCTTAATTTTTGGAGAGATATGATTGTTGTCAACTAGTATTAGGTACAACATTTCAGCTTCAACACACTAATTGAAACATATTATGATATTTCATCATCAGATCATGCTTCATTGGCTTGTCATTTTTTCTTGGTTTTGGAGACTGTCTGCCTACCACATGGTGGATATCACTTTTATCCTACTTTGAGGGGGGTGGGGGGTTTCCCATGATGTTTTCCCTATTTACTCACTTTTTCATTAGATGCAATGTAAAATGGGTACCTAACATAGCCTTGTAGTTGGGACCCATTCTGCATCGCACCCTAGCAATGTTTAGGGGGGTGTTGGAGATATTACACACTCACTTTTCCTAAGTTTTAGCTAGGAATATTCCCCTACAAAATAGGATTGTTGGCCCTTGACAAAGTTTTGAGGATCCTTGGTCATTTTTTACCATTTTGGGACTTCGACGGGCTATCGAAGGTGGAGAGCAAATTGAAGTGGAGATTGCGGGATCTCGACCCCTTTTTATGGCCTTTTTGGGTTTTGGGATTATGTAATGAGTATGGGGATGTCGGCCCATGGGTTTACCCATGCTTAGGCCTATTTGTAATGTATAAATAAGTAGCTAGCTGATGTAAGAAGAGGCCAGAGTGCTAAGTGCTAAGTGGTAATGGCTTTGTGCATATTGTGTGAGGCCTGTAGAGATAAGTGGAAGGATTTGTGCTATAACTCAAGGAAGGAGGATATAGCGAGGTGTGTAGATCTCTTGTCCCCTGCAGAATTGATTTTGAGGCTTTGTGCATGTAAGAAGATTGAAAGAAGCTAATAAAGAAGACGAATATTTGGTGGACGTAGTCCCAGGGTGGGGGTGAACCACGTATATCCTGTGTTGTGAATGCTTTGTGCTTCTTGGTTGTTATTTTGTTTATGTGATTCAATTCTTAGTGCGATGTTAGATGATAGATGAGTCTGATATGATGGTTTTGTGATGAATAATGTGAATTAATGCTAGATTTGATTTATGTTGGTATGTTTAGTGCTTGAGTCTATTGAATCTATGTGAATATTGTGTTGATCTGTTGTTAGGGTTTAGTTGCGTTGTAAACTAAGACTGAATATTGATGAATCATAATTTCTAAGTGCTTTGTTAAGGTGTTACAATCATAGATCTGTGTCCCAGCTAAGGTTGCAGACACTGGAGTCCTGCAACCACCCCTACCTCTACCTCAGGTGAGACTTCATATTCTTCGCGGGTGTTTCCGAAAGGGTCGGTAGTTAGGGTTTTTTTGGTGTGCTATTGTAGCGTTGAACCTTGGGTCTGCCCCTGTGCCAACAAATGGTTCCATTGTCGGGACCTGAAACTCTGATTGCTGGGAACTAAGGAAGAAGAAGTTTTGTGCGAAGATCTGACCTGAAACTGTGAAAGCTCTGTGCGTAGATCTGTTGCCCTAGTGTGTAGTACTCTACTTGGATTGTGAAGCTCTGTGCTAAGAAGAGAAGTCTGATCTAAAGAAAAAAGGTAAGATCTGAACGCTTTGTGCTCTGAAAGAGGTAAGAATAGTGAAATTTTTTAGATCTGGAAGCTTTGTGCTCTAAGAAAAGTAAGATAAGTGGAAATTTTTATTTCAAGAATATGGATCTAGGTATGTTTGATAAATTTTGTCCTAGCCTGAAAACTATGGCACGGCTAGATGAAAGAAGATTTGATATGACTAGATCCAATAAGAATAGTGAAAGATATGTTATTCCTATGCATAGAAAGAATGTTTAGACTAAAAAATGGATGTAGGATCCTAGAAATTTTTTTGTGCAGGTTAGCTACCATGATCCTAGTGCCCAATATAGGATGTTGATTAAGGTTGGTTGTTATTGATGTCAACCCTTGAAGAAATCCCCGTAGCAAAAAGGTTTGGGTAATGGACCCAAGATTGTTTGATGTAAATATGACTCATTATTGTTTTTTCATGGTTGATAAGAAGTAAATATGGATGAACTCCAAAGTGGTCCCCTTATGGTGAAAGCCCTCACAGGAAGATGATTTGCGGAGTAAGAGAACCCATGCTTAATTATGGAACAATGAGATGAAGGATAGTGAATTTGTCAGGGAAACTATCCTATATGGATAGTTCTTGTCATGCCATTTCTTGTGGTAAGTAGAACATCACATAACTCCTCATGATTAGAGAGTTATGACCATGTGAAGTTGGAGAACCCAGGTTTGGGTAATAGACCCAAGTTTGTTTGATGGATAACGGTATGATTTTTGCTATATTTTAAGGTAATACTATTCTATATGGATAGTACATGTCATTCCATTTCTGGTGGTATGTGGAATGTCACATAACTCCTCACGGTTTGAGAGTTATGGCCTTACGAAGTTGGAGGACCCTCATATGTCATCTAGAAGCCCCAAAAGGTCAAAGTAGTCAAAGTGG
>JASDQU011177805.1:3307-17923 GCA_032191745.1 Picea mariana
AAACTCATGCATTCATGCCTTTGTTTTCCGAGACGCAAAATTCTGGAAATAATTTTTCTGAACAAATTTTACATTGACTTCTTTCCAGGTAAAATGTTATTTGCATCAGTTGCTTTCAGGACTTGAACACTGTCACAGCAGAGGTGTCTTGCATCGTGATATTAAGGGTTCCAATCTACTTCTTGACAATGGAGGCATCTTGAAAATTGCTGATTTTGGATTGGCCACATTTTACAATCCCGATCAGAAGCAACCTATGACTAGTCGTGTAGTTACCCTTTGGTATCGACCCCCAGAACTTTTGTTGGGGGCTACGGAGTATGATGCAACTGTTGATCTTTGGAGTGCTGGTTGCCTCCTGGCAGAATTATTGGCGGGCAAACCAATAATGCCTGGACGCACAGAGGTAAAGCCTTGTTTTTGATATAAACATGATGGCATCTTTTATAAGATTTATGTTATGGAAGTTCTTTGACTTGTTATAGAAACATAAGAATGCTTATAAATGCATTGGAGGTTAAATATACGATTATTTTTCATTTTTCACTTTCATCATTCATGCTTCCAATGCTCACTATAAAATGCCGTATTAGGTGAAGTTATGGCCATGACTAAAAGAATGTCAACTACAATGATTCAAAGTACTTTGTCATCAGTTCTGAAATGAATTTACTGTTGGATGTTAATGATAAAAATCAAGCACGTTTCTATATTTATGGATGCCATGATTTGTTGGATCTTTACAGAAGGAATATAGATGTTTGGATACTGGTTTCCCTAATATTTGATACCAGGAAGAAATAATTTTTATACTTATTATTTAGTAAGATAGATAAGATAATTTTATTAATGTCCAACACATGACCAAGAAATAGGTCAATGGGACAAKAGAGTACAACTAGATGCTAAAAATATAGCTAAAAAGGAAAGATACAGATGGCGATGAAAGACATAGCAGCAGGATCTAGGTAAAGCAGAGGAGAAAACCCCTAAGAGATGCAAGGCCCTAGCTCAATATTGGCATCATTACTGGAAATAAAAGCAGTGTTATACAGAGACACATTCTTTGAGGGTAGGGGATGCGCTCCTCATTCTCTTGGGACTTGGGTACTCCAAGGGGGTTATTTCCCCACATCTCCTTTTTGGCGGGGGGTGCAGTAGGGAACATCCCCCTCAAAAAATGAGATGCTCATATGCTCTCTTTTGACCAAACTCTGCCTATTCGAGGAAAATAAAGACAAAAAAGAAAAATAAATAATAAAATGAATGTAAACCTAATGCAAAGGTAGATGAGGAGGGACCTGATGATGCACAATTCGGGTTGGTTAGTGTGCCATTGAGTATTCTGGAGAATACAAATGATTCTAATTCCAATAGCGACATTCTGTGTTCCTTCATGCAGTACCTGGATGTACAGACTAGTGGGCATTGCCTTGAGCAGTGATGCTCATTTGTCATTTGATGTGTTCTTAGATCAGTTGTCTTAAGAGTCAAGACTTAGATCTATATCTTCTGAATTTTCTAAATATAAAGAGAAATACAATGGTGATAGATGATTTGTGAAATGTGAAGAAAAACGTGCAGAAAAATATTGTTTAAAGAAACATGCAGAAAAATATTGTTTTCGTTATTTTTCAAGTGTTATTGACTCCATGTCAAAACAAATATTTTCAAAACCTTGTACACCAGGAAACATGATCCTTTTGAGAGTGGTGGTGTTGGTTATAGATGACTACATCCTTTTGAGAGTGGTGGTGTTGGTTATAGATGACTACTGCTGAACATTACAGGGAAAATAACCTCATGACTGAGGAGATAAAGCAGATGAGATACACTATTCAATTAATAAGGTTACATCATGTCATCATCCTGGTTATGCAGGATATATGAGATGATGGTTTACTATAAAATGTGGGGGCATATATAAGCGGCCAGTGCAGATCTCCAAAGCCATGGTGAGAACATGGGTGCCCGTAAGCATGGAGTTATGTTTCAGCATTGGTTTTATTTCTTTCGAGATAATGCAGTTTATATTATACAGAGAATCAAATATGTAGAGAGTAAAAAAGCGTTTTACCTCAATGCAGAGATCATTGCAATAAGGTCCAAGTATGCACTAATATATACATTTTTGGCATCTTGTTAGGAGCAAAAAATCTTTAGCTTTGATTTGGGCACTTACCTCACCAGACCACAACTTTTGAAAAGCAGACATAACACTTATAGTGCCTCCAATAACATAATTTCTAGAGAGAATAGAGAGTTGAAATCTGTAAAACGACGCTAAAGGCCAACATAAAAGCTGGAAATGAGATGGTTACAGCCTCCAAGCAGTGCTGCTGGCCATTGGATGTTTCCTTGATGAGTTGTTTCTAATGATGAGTAGTTACTTCTGCTTTTGCTATTTACTTGTATGTACTTACTTTCTCGTTTGTACCTTTACTCTTTTAGTTTTTATGAGTAGTCTTGGAACTCCCACACTATGTTTTTACTGGTTGTACTTTTGAGTCCCATTGTCCTACTCTTTTTTGGTCATTCGTGGACATTAATAAAATAATCTTATCTTATTTTATCTTATCTAGAAGTAAAGATGAAAATTTCAGCTGAACTAGTTTCCAAGATTGATGACCAAATTGACATTGATAGAAGATGTGTTCTGAGTGTCCCATTTTTGTAACAATAGGATCACTTGTCATCGATAACCCCCTTTGGAAAACTTGGACTTTGTAAGCAGTTCTTGATAAAACACTAACCACGAAAACACTCTGAGCTTGTAAGAGACCTCGTAGGACCAAACATTGTTCATGTGGTTGACCCATTGAAATTCAACATACGAGGAAAACCATCTTGCATTGAGTAGTGTGGCCATTGGGGTCTTTTTATGCATGAGGAGGTATAACTTTTCGCTATTATGGTCGAATACGGGCTTATCATAAGCCCATTGCCAATCTCTCCAAATGGGACTGTTATCCTCAGTTTAGGGATAACTAAGGAGATTATGTCTCGAGGCCCACAGGTCCTAGACATGGAGTACCGAGAGTCAGATCGACTTGAGCATGGCCATGGAGGGCCCATATTTTCATTCTTCAGCGCCTCCACTTTGTCAGCAGCAACAACATCGATCACCTCGGCCTGGTCCTGTAGCAGAAGTGGATCTTGCTCCATGAGGTAATGAGTCTGGGTATCATGGTATGTGTCACTATGATCCTCAAAACCTTTGAATATGTGCATTCAATTTCTTTTGTTTCTAACGGGTGCTTGGATCTTGTACCTATCCACTTGACCATATCTGGCGGGAATGACAGGATGCCCTAGTAATCTTGTGCCCATAGGTTTTGAGTTGCCACTGGGGGGATTCATGAGAAGCCATCGTCTGCTCCCACCATAATTACCATTTTCCATCTTTCTCCCACTCATCCACCCCATTACACTGGTCTGGGCATTGGGTTGGCCAAATATTTAAGGGTTGTACCTTACCTTGTGGGAAGAAGGGGCCAAAGGCCCAGAGGGTAAAAGTAGCTGGCAAAAGATAGAAGCCAAAGAATGAAACCTTGAGATGCTTCGCCTGGGGATCCCCGAGAAAGCAGTAAAAAGCTTCTCAGCAAGAAACAGAGGGACCCATAAAAATAATAAAACAAGACCTAGTTGGAGGATAGGGGGTCTCATCACGAGCCAACCTATTAGGTCCATGGGCATGTAACGGTATGACACTACCAACAGCTGGTCACCACGCCAGGGTAGTGGCTCTTGGTGGCATAGCCAAGAGAAAGGGGGTGTCATCACGAGCCAACCTTCTCATTTCCTTGAAATGCTTGTGGGTAACATTGCCACCATTGGTCACCACGCCATGGCAATGTCCCCTAACTAGCTTCTTGAAGAAACGACAATAAAAATAAAGACAAAAAAGGCATGAATGGGCTTGGAAACATTTGCATCCATGACAGGTGCAACTCACCTTCTACAGAGGCAACCACAGGTAAGCCATACATTTCCCTACTATTACTACACCCCTTGCCCAGACATCCCTTATCCACTTCATCCACTCACATGGCTTAGATTTGATTTCTCCTGGAAACACCCCACATCCAGTGAGCATTAGCCCAATAGGATGTCCTAGCGTTTCCTCCAAACTTGGCTTGTAGATTAGTATAATATCTTTGAGCACTTGTCCGGGTAAAAGGGGTTTTATGCACATGTTTAATAACTTGATTAGATGTGATTGACATTGCTATGATCCCTGTGACTTATGAGCCCATGGAGGGTGTATCTGTTGATGTTTCGGGACCATACTTGATGAATAGGTACCTTTATGGACAAGTACACATGGGGAGATGATTAGTTCGAACCTCCATGGGGCTGAAAGCCCACTAGATGGATGCTGAGACCCCAGCAGGGGGCAGAGCCAGATTAGAGGGTTTGCATCGGAGAAGAGGAGGACGTTCCACCAGAGGTAGCGTGGTAGACCCGTATCCAGGGGGGTTGTGCCTTTTCCACCAGGACGTTGGCCTTGGAAGGCCCATGACGTCACCTAGGACACCCATGACATCATCCAGTACTTGTGGAGGTTTTGGGAGGCAGTTATGTGCCAAGTTCCTGAGGCCGAAGGAGGCCTAACGTTTTGTTCCAAGAAGCCAACATTTCCCTAAAAAGGCCTAACGTCACCCTAAAGGGGCATGTCGTCATTATTTTGCTTGATTTAGGGTTTTAATTATGACATTTAATGTAAAACAATATTTTGATGTAAATTTGGCCATGTCGGCCTTTTGTGACCTAAAATAAAATTTAAGGTCATTGCTATTGTATAAGTAGAGAGCTAAAACTCTCTTTTTCTCATCATCTTTCACTCACACTTGTGTGAGTTCTGAAATTTACGCCCTTCTTAGGGTTTTGGCTGAAATTACTAGTGTACACTTGTTGAAGGAGGCTTATTTTGGTGATCTTTGGCATGTTTCTTGGTGGATGGTTTATAACCAGGGTTTGGCTTGATAAATACTTGGTGAATGTAAGTGAATTTCTGCAATCCTTCTCTTACTTGAATGGTTATAGTGTTTTACTTGCATTTTGTTAATGGAATTGCTGGAATAAACCCTAGGAAATAAGCACATGTTGATGTCGTTGTTTTAATTGCTATCTACCTACTAGATTATGCCAAGGAGCCGTTTTCTTTGTTGAAGTCATTGCTAGGGCCTTGCCATTGCAACACCCTATCTCTTGTTCTTCATCCTAGCCGTTTTTCACTTTGTCATTGAGCTAAAGGAGGAGGAAAACCTACTAAGGCCTAGGGTTACCTACACCTTAGTAGCCATTTTCCCCTAGGGTTTGATGGTTGAAGCCTTGGCTTACCAACACTTCATCCATCAAATTCCTCTTGTCTTTGGCTCTACTATTATCATCTTGTTGCTTCAATTCTTGCTGCTACTTTTGACTCCATTTGCCCTATGAATGCACTGGTCTAAGACTTCTTGCTTGAGTGCTTTGATCACAACCTTCAAACTCTTTGAACAACTACTAACACCTTCTAACTCTAGTTTAAATTGACTTGCTAACCTTATCGCTGCTATTATCCATTGGAGCTATAGTTATACTTTGCAACATTTTAAGCTTCTTTAAGCAATTGAAAGATTGGCTAATGCATAGTAGTCTTTGCTTCTGATGAATGTTGGTGTTTTGACATTGATGATGAATCATTCTTGCTCATTTTGAAGCTTCTTTAAAGCATTTATTGTGAAGTATCGTATTGTGATTATTGCTACTATACATCTTTGCTTACTTCGTCAATATATTAGTCAATTGCTTTTATTGAGAAAGTCTTCGATTATATGAAGTACTAACTAGCAAGTGACCTTGCAAATATAGTTTCATGTTGCTTTGTTCCGGGCAGGTACATTTCTGGTTCTTACTATCTTTATTGGTTGTTTAGCCGAACTTTCTGATCGGTGGTGACTTGTGAGGGGGAAACTTTTACTTGGCCTTAATCCTTTGCCTTCTCAAAACCCCAGGTCATCGGGGATGTCTCCCCTAGGCCTACCACCCTAAATAGAAAGAGCATCCTGTTGAGGTGACAGTGATAGGATAGTCTCCCGCTACGCCTTTTTGTGTTCATTTGCCTTTTCCTTTCCATCAAAGTACAAATTGCGCGATAACACAGACCCTACATAACATTATTCATTTAGGAAGGCCCTCATCTTTTACAAGTTTTTGCATCCCCTGGATAGTTGCTCTATTAGATGACAACAATGGCTTAGATCAAGCCAATGTCCTCCAATCCATGCAAGCTATGTGATCAGTATCCCAAAGATATGACTATAGAAAAATTTCTTCATATTGAGCCTCCTTGCTTGAAGCCTAAAAAATTATGCAATCTATTGCCCCCAAATCTTCCAGTTCCAGATAGTGTGTTACCCTCTAAAAATGCAAGGGTCATTTTGCATTGTCATGGGCTTTCTTCTCTGACCAACAGAACGAGAGATCCTTGGAGTTCAATGGAAATTATAGGTTGCAGGGAAAGAATTGGAGTTTGTGCCCCTTTTGTTCGATCTTGCTCAAGCACCATTCATCGTCTAGGATGTGGAGGAGTATAATTGGCTTGTTGGAGGATATTTCAGAGGTATATTGCACCAGGGGATTCCATTTGAGCACACTTGATGTAGATTTGGAGGCATGGTTACATGGATTACACTATTTTTGGTTGCATCATTGATGATGAACCTCATTCCTTGATTGCACCCAAGACCCTAGACCACGTAGATGGAGGATGTGAGCAAGCAAGAAAACCCTAGAGGATTATTGCACTCTCTTAAGAAGTGTCCAAAGTATGATTTATGGCAAGATAAGGACTAGACACAACCCTAGAAAAGGAATTCCCTACATTACAAGAGGTTCAGAGCAAGGCATATGTCAAGATTAAGCTTAGAGGAGCAAAACACCCTACCTTGGAGGAAGCCCGACATGACAGGTGATAAAAAAAAGAAGCTAAAGAAGGAACACCTTGCTTAGATTGATGTGGTGTTGAAGGCATTTAGATGGTCAGATAAGGGTCATTTGATGTGGAGCATCCCACTCCATAGGTAAAAAGAACAACATTTGGTTGCTTGATCATGAATATACCCTCTTTAAGAGGAAAATTTTGTGCAAGAGGGCATTTAAAGCATATTAAAGTGACTTTATGGGGCTTTACACATTATTTGAGGTGTATTCCATGTATTTGGAGATATTTTTTACCCTTTGAGGAGAACTTTTGGGGGTAAGGACACATTTAATCCATTTTCACATATTCACCATTTGAGATATTTGCGTGTAAATACACATTGTTCGAGGCCTTTTCTATATATTTGAAGGCATGTTTCACCTTTGAGGAAGGCTTTGGGGTGAGGACACTTTGTTCAAGGCATTTTCTACATATGTGAATGAAAGATTTTTTCATGAGGAGATGCCATGTGGCATTGTTGACATGGTCAAACCCTCAAATGAATAATAAATGCATGTTTTAAAAGGATCTCATGAATTAGAAAGATATCAATTGGCAACATGGACCTATTTTATTCACTCAAGAGGCAAACTCAAGGAGGATTTTAGGGCCTTCTAAAAATAAATATTATTTAATGAATTAGGGTTTGATTTGAAGGATATAAATAGAGGAGATATTCATTTGCTAAAGGCATGGTTGGAGTTGTGGGAGTTCCCCTTCAAGCTTAGTTGAAGAGATATTTTGGGGGAAAGAATTCAAGGGACAAGTTCAATGTCAAGTTTTTTCATCTCTCTTTTCTTTTCAGGTTGATTAGGGTTTTATGCAAGGATTGCCATGGCTTTTGCTACTAAAATAATCTTTGGAGAAGGGCAAGTTTGTCGCATAAGAAGAGATCGGGCTAGAAGTTGTAAATCCTCCCAAATCCTTGATGTAACCATGACTTATTGAAGGATATTTACTACTGTAATTTTCTAGTTAGGGCTGTTCACTCTATTTTTGAGGGCTGTCCTAGTTAAGGAGAAAGATTAAGTGTGACATTTTATGGTTCTCTTGATCTTTTTGTGAAATTAGGTTCGAAGAATGATGTATTGTTGGCTATTTGTTGATTAAGAAGTTTGTCCTAGTTTGTCTACTTCATCTTGGGCTACATATTATGGTTGTTCTTTCTTTGTTCAATGGTTGCACGCTATTCTTGGCTATAATTTCATGGTTGTGATGATGCATCTTGTATAAGGGTTGTCACTTGTAATGTACCCAACCTCCAAGCCGAGTCTTGTAACTTCAAAAACGAATCATCATAACTCGATACCATTTAAAAATCTACATGCACACAACATGCCAACTAACTCATGCAACTACAACATAATATTTGTTAATTTTGTAGCTCAGAAGGTGTCTCAACTTAGCCTATGTGTCCAAGGCTAGCTGATGGACATATTTAAAATACCCATATCAACATTTTTAATTTATCTTAAGTTTTAACTTAGGAAAAGTATAAAAGTCATTTAAATGACTTTTGTTGACTTTTCACTCAGATTTATGAAAAGTGACTTTTTGGAAATTAGTAATTCACTAAAGTGAATCTCTGAAGGCTTCTAGAAGACTCTTGGAAAAGTGAGTTAGAGTAATAAAAGGAGGCTGAGGGTGAAGGACAAAACACATTGTGTGTTGAGTTGAATAGTGAGGGCGCGAGCTGAGGAAGAAGAGGTCGATTCTACAGAGTGAGGAAGGGCAACTCAGCAGCAGAGAAAGTGAGCTGAGTGCAGGCCGTTCCAACAGAGATCGAGGCTGTACAAGTAGGCCATACTCTAGCAACAACTGAGCTGAGTTAGGAGGGTCGTACATCAACCAGCAAGAGGGCTGTACATGCTAGAGTCCAAGCAGACTATACAGGCTGAATTCTTCCAGGTCGTACATGGGCTGTACATCCAGGGCTGTACAACAAAAAACAAAGGGCCGTATAGATGGTATTTGCTGGGTCGATTTTTTCTGAGAAAGAGAGAAAATCGCTGGAGAAATTTCCTGTAAGAAATTTTTGAATTTTCTGTTGCTGTAAATTAATTCCTTTGAAGCCAATAAAGCCCCTCCTTTGCTGGTTTTCCCACACTAGGGTTTCCAAGGTATTTCTAGTTTCTTTATATTTTATGTGCTTGGTTTTTGGTTGCTTCTGCTGTTCATTTTCAGTTGATAACTCAGATGTAAATTTTATGCATGAATTTCAGAAGTTATATCAACATAGAGTAATTTCTGGGTTAATGAAATTATTGGCATTTAATTTCTGTTGCTGAGTTTAAAAGAAATTAACAATATTCACCCATGAATGCAATTGTTCAAGCAAACAAAAAACACACAACATTCATATAAATCATTTGCACATCGGAATAACATAATAACATAACAAAGAACTTATCTGTTAATAATTAACCAATTGGTTGCGTATGAAGGATGAACCTCCCAGCCATAGGCGCTGCTGTTCATTTCCTCTCAACAACAGGCCACCCCTGAGTCCACAAGGTGATCCGACCCTCCTGACTGTCCACTCTCCACACACAGTAACCCGAAAACCCAGGTTCCACTTTGTTCCCCCACAATCTGCACAACCCAAGGAATGGGATCCCCCTTCACTACACTCAGTCCCTTGGGCCTTCCCACTTCCCTCTAGGGATCTAATGCAACTGGTTGACTAGGAACCTCCCAACTACTCTAGGAGTGCTCACGACAACCTTCACAAGGCTCTTGAGCCATTTCCTCAACAAGAAAATGCACTATAGGCTTACAACCCATTTTTACAGGCACACAAGACTCTTTCTCAGCATAGAAGAGAACCAAATGATGGCTGCCTTCAAGCGGAACATGGCTGGTGCTCTTCTTGTTAAGTTTTGAGCTATTATTAGGCTTCTTTTCAATTTACTAGATAGCAATAGCATAGGTAGGATCACTGAGAGAAACACAATCACAAGATACACAAGATTTATCTTGGGAAACCCTCGTGGGGGAGAAAACCGAACATAAACTTCCTTAATATAGATAGCCAATACATTGTGAAGAAAATAAACCAAAACAGTGGAGAATATCCAACATTGAGCAATGCGCCTTGTTATCACGCAGTTTGTAGCAAGGATAAAAGGCTATAGATTGGAGAGGTAAACTGGCGTAACTGGAACCAATCCCACCCAATGTCACCTCAATGGGATGGTTCTTTCTGTTTAGGGAGGTAAGGCCCAAGGGAGACGTCCTCGATGACTTGGGGTTTTGAGAAGGCAAAGGATTATAAGACAATGATAAGTTTCCCCCCTCACAAGTCACCACCGAGCAGAGAGTCCGGCTAACAACCAATAATAAAGTATAACCAAAAAGAGAGGTACACCTTCTTGAGACAAAGCAACAAGAACTAATATATGCAAGCCTGCTCACTTGGTTAGTACTTCATATAAATCAATGACTATCTCATGCACATATAACCAATTGGATAATAAATATTGACGAAGTCAATGTTTATAAAATAGCAATGATAATAAATGTCACTTCTTCAATAAATGCTAAGAAAAACGTGGCATTCAAATGTAACAATCAACACTTCATTCAATTAATGCCTTTAAACCACCATTCAATTGCTTATAAGAGAAACGTTAGCTACACAAATGATGTTTATAGCTAGAGATAATAGCAGCAGTAGGTTAGTTAGGTTAGTTTCTAAGCTAGGGTTAGCAGTTAGGGTTTCATTCAAAGTTTTGAGAGTTGTTGTGATCAAGTTCACTCAAGACAAGAGGTCTTTAGATCAATGCCTTAGGGTTAATGGAGTCAAAAGTAGAGGAGGCAGGAGCTAAAGGATCAAAAAGAAAGTACGACTAAGGACTAGAAGGTGAATCTTTGAGGTGTTGCTAGGGTAAGGCCTCAAAGTCAAAACCCTAGGGGAGAGAGGCTCACCTTGGTGTAGGGGAACTAGGCCTTGGTGCTCTCTCCTCCTTCCTTAACTCAATGGCAATGACGGCTAGCTGAGAAAATAGCATAAAACTAAGACAAGAGGGTTTGAAAAGCAAGGTGTTGCTACAACAAGGCTTTACCAACAAACCCTAGAAAAATCGGCCCATCAAAGTGTAGAAGAACTAGGTTTTGATCTGTCTCCTTCTTCTTAGCTTGAAAATAAAAATGGCTAGGAAATGAAGAGAAAAGAAGAGTGTAGCTATGGCTAGGCTCTTCCCTCTTCAAACAATGGTTGGAAAATCTCTTAATGGGGACATGAGACAAGGACCTACTATGTGTGTTTGTCACCTAGGGTTTATTCAACAAATTTATAACAACATATGCAAGAAATAACATTACAACCATTCAATCAAGAAGTTTTGCAGAAATTCACTTACATATCACCAAGAAAAGCATAGCAAACCCTAGTTGTAACACCTTCCAGCAAGAGAAATGCCAAAAATATGCCAAGAAAGTCTTCCTTCAACAAGTGCGCCTCGCAATTTCAGCCAAATAACCCAAGTCTAGCGCAAATTTCAGACCTCACTAATGAGTGAGTGAGAGATGATGAAAAAATGAGAGTAAAAACCCTCAATTTATACTGTACCATGACCTAATTTTACATTTTAGGTCATGAAAAGGTCGACAATGCCATAATACTAAAAATCATACTATTTTACATTAAATGTTCAAAATTAAACCCTAATCAAGCTAAAGAGAGACGTCATGCCCCATTGAGGGAGATGTTAGCCCCTTCTAGGGCAGATGGAACATCCTAGAGCAAAACGTTAGCCCTCCTTGGGCTTCTCCAGCTTGCCACACGTGCCAGTACTGCCAAATCTGCCTCCCAAGACGTCCACAAGGCTGGATGATGTCATGATTATCAAGGGTGACGTCGTAGGCCTTCCAAGGCCAACGTTCCACTGAAAAAGGGCCAATCCCCCTAGGTCAAGCTTTGTCAAGGTGCCTCTGGTGGAATGTCCTCATCTACTCCGGTGCAAAGCCCCTGATCCATCTCTATCCTGTCTCTCCCCCCTGATGGGGTCTCAACATCCACCTGATGGGCTCTTCAGCCCCATGGAATGTGTACCGGTCCAAATGGTACATGTCCGTCGGGCATGATCTTGCACATCAACAGCTACGCCCTCCATGGGCTCATCAGTCACAGGGATCATAGCAATGTCAATCACATCTCATCATCAATATTATTAAATACGTGCATAAAATCCCTAATACATCAGTCAAAAGCTCAAAGACATTACACAAGCCTGTAATACAAATTTGGAGAAAATGAGAGGGCGTCCTATTGGGCCAGTGTCCACTGGAAGAGGAAAGTTTCTGGAAGAGACCTCATCCAAGCCATGTAAGTGGGTGATGTGGTCAAGGGATGTCCAAGCAGGTGGGTGCAGTGAGGGCAGAGGATGCAAAGCTTTACTTGTGGGTGCTTTTGTAGAAGGCGAGCTGCACCTGTCCTGGATGCAAATTTTTCCAAGCCCATTCATGCCTTTTATTCTTACTTTTTATTCTTTTATTTTTATATTGCTTTTTTCTTCAAGACACTAATCAGGGGACACTACCCTGGCATGGTGACCAGTGGTGACAGCGTTACCCACAAGTACTTTCACATAAATGAGAAGCCTGGCTCGTGATGAGACCCCCTTTCCCTTGGCCATGCAACCGAGAGTCACTACCCTGGCGTGGTAACCAACTGGTGGTAATGTCATACTGCTAGGTACCCATGGACCTGATAGGTTGGCTCGTGATGAGACCCCCTATCCTTTGATTAGGTCTTGTTTTATTATTTTTACGGGTCCTTCTTGTTTCTTGCTGAGAAGCCTTTCACTGCTTTCTCGGGGATCCATGGGCGAAGAATCTCGAGGTTTTATTCTTAGGCTTTTATCTTTTACCAGCTTGCTTTTACCTTCTGGGCCTTTAGCCCCTTCTTCCCACGAGATAAGGTGCAATCCTGAAAATAGGTCAACCCAGTGCCTGGACAAGTGAAATGGGATAGGTGAGCGGGAAGAAAGATGAAAAAGTGGTGCTGTGAAGGGAGCGGACGATGGCCTTTCAGAAACCCTCCCCAGTGGCAAACCAAAACCTAAGCACACAGGCTTACTAGAGCATCCTATCAATCCCCCCAGACATGGTCAAGTGGGCAAGTGTAATATCCAAGCATTTGTTAGAAACAAAATGAATCAAATGCACCCTAGCCCAGAACGTATACATACATAGGCACTCTTGACCAAAAACCATAGGTACGTAGACTCCCTGGCCCAAAACGTGCAAGATAATTTCACAATTCATCATTTCGACAACAAATCCAACTAGCAGACTCTCATTCTTCACTGTCCGCACTGCTTTCCTCTAGTTCCAATTGCAATGTATTTCATACTTTGTCGATTCCCACAACAATTCCAACCAACAAACTCTCGTTCCCCTCAACCTGCACAACCCAAGGAAGTGTACCCCCTTCTCTACACCGTAGTCCCTCAGGCTGTACCACTTCCCTTCTAGGGTTCCAGCACAAGGTCGGACAAGAAGTCCCTGAGTTGTGGCTCCAGGAACTCCAGTTGTGATAATGGAATCTCCAACTTTAAAATAGTAGCAATGGCGCCTCTTGCACAACATCTTAACACAATTCTTTCAGCATAATTAACACAGTAAATACAATCACTTATTCAGATGGTTGTTGCTCTATTTCACAAACGACCACGACAAGAATTTAACTTCTTGTCCTTTTTGACACACCCTATGTTATATGCATTCTTGAGTTCCCTCTCCCTTGCCATCCTCACCCTTAGACTCAGGCATCCCCTTCACTGCTACACAGTTCCTTGTGTGATCCATCATTTGCCAAGGTGTTCTTGCGCAAGGGGAGTGGCAACTCATTACTAGATTTTCACTGGAATTTGTAATAATTTCCAAATCTGTTCTACATATAGGGAACTAAGTTTCCCAAGCATGAGATTTTTGAATCTCAAGACGTTTGGCTCATGCAATAGCAGTCATTGGTCTTGTTATCACACAATTTGTACTTGTCCAAGCCTTAGACAAGTAAATCAAATCTTGCATAACTACAGGATAACCCACCACTGTCACTTTAGTAGGAAATCCCCACGTTTTAGGGATGGATGAGGTCCAACCCAGGGGAGGTGTCCCTGATAACCTCAAGGTATTAGATAGCAAGGATGTGGCCAAGTTTGAAGGACCCTCACTAGTTACCTAAGTCAAATGTGTATGTCCGTGAAATTGAGTCAAAGAGAAGTTCGTTGGGTACCTGCCTGGAACAAGAACAATTGCAGCATATATATATATATATATATATATATATATTGATTCCCAAGTACAAGTATGCAATATAACCTGAAAAGACAAAAGACAAAAGACAACTTAAATATATGATGGCCGATGTAAAATTGCAGCAAAGTAACAGTTTATAACAGCCAATAAGGTTTTGTAACAGCCACAAGAAAATATATCAGAATTGTGTGAAATTACAGTGTAAACTTAGTATTTATCCAATAGATCAAATTCCAACTATTCCAAGCAATTTCTGAGTTAGTTAGGCTAGTGTATGCAGCAAAATGAAGCAAATTGTATGGCTGTAGCAGTGTTTTGCAACAGCAACAATTAAATTAGTAGATTATGCTAAGCTGAGGTTAGGAAACATTAGTAGAAGGCTTACA